>JAXIVD010005740.1:2500-17500 GCA_036785275.1 Cancer borealis
CCTAGTGACAAGGGATCACCATAAAGTGTTCTCCTCCTAACCTCGCCTTCACAGTGTCTGCCGCCCACCTCACCTCCACCTGGTAGCGTGTGTATCTGGCCTTAACTGCTTAAAACTGTGGTGAAGTTTTGGGTTGTCTTCTGCTGCCATACTGTAATTAGGTGATCCTGAATTTTTTTTTTTTTTTGTTAGATTGTCACTATTCAGACTTTTGTTGGAAGTAAAACGGCGTGTAACAAGTTCAGGAAATGTGTGAGTGAGTTGAGTATTGGCAAGAGTGCAAAGTGTAAAATGGATGGGAAATAATTCGCTGAAATTGAGGTTGTTGTAGTACGTGGCAGATGTTCTTTTATGTGTTCCCTTCTCACATTCCGTGTCAGCTCGCCTCCTATTTGCACATACTTATACAAAACAAAGAAGCAGCGGGAGCGCAAATATCAGGTATCCCATAATAATAACAAAACTAAAGATCATGTGTACCCATCCGTCTTTATGTCTTAATAAATAGAAACCATAAAGAGTAATGACAAAGATAATGGAAATAAAATATAATGTATCATACAGTATATACACCAGAACCGATAAAAACAAGTGTTGCAAATGACCATATCAAACAAGAGGAAGGGAGTCGTTCCGAAGGCAATCTCAACCCTACCAAAGGGACGCAATGAAACAAAAGAGGCAATAAAACGTTTTATAAACACGTGCAGGTGATCACCTCTCGTCTCTCCTGCAGGACAAGCGGTGGTTTGATCCCCGCATGACCCGTCCGCTGTCCAGGTGCTTGGCCGCCACGCCCCCGCAGGTCGCACGGTCGCCTGGCAGTGTTAATATCCACCGCCGCCGCGCGCACAACCTAACATCTTAATATGTGAAGTTGATCGCGAGCCTTGAGCCGCTGGAGGCTACTGCATCGGGAACCTGTTAAGCGCCTGAGTAACTTTAGCCACAGCGAGAGAACATCCAATTAAAGTTTTGGTAATGGAGAGAGTCTGCTCCTCCCACTCCTCTTCACCTCCTCCTCGACCCCACCGCCCTACGCCCCATCTCTTAATTACCTCGTGTAATGAGCAGTCTGGACGATGCACACACACCTTCACCCACACACCCACACTGGCACACACACACACACACACACACACACACACACACACACACCTTCACCCACACACACACACACCTTCATCCACACACACAACCACATACCCACACACTCCATATCTTGCTTTCTTACCAAAGCTGCGCAACACCTCTGTTTGCGGGGAATACGTTCAGTCGTCTCCGATCACAGCCTCATCTTTAGGTCGCCAGTGAAGGCCGGCGTCCCCCAGGGTCGCTCAACTGTCTGCGTCTAATGAAGGGAAAATGACTTGGTAATAGGTCCAAGTCCGCCGCTGCGCCTCGGCTCTGGGATCCCGTTGTGGAAGTTATCCCAAAGTCACCCTGATTCAGAACACATTACGCGCCTACACACCTACACAGACTGACAGGTACTAGGTGGACAGGTAGACAGATGAGCAGACACATTATAGATAGATAAATAGATAGATAGAGATTGATAGATCAAGGAAACAATTATAATTTCATTTGTGTATAAATGATTAATTGGCTATTAAAAGAAGATAAATCGATAGATGGATTGATAACTAAATCCATGTATAGATAGATACTCGTAGAGGTTAGAGATTAATATATAAACACATAGATACATACATACATAAACACACACCTACGTAACTTGAAAGAATAATAAAAGAAACATAAGAAAATCACACACAGCGTCATCTTTGAAAACTAACCTCTGTCTGCCCTGATACCAAAGCTACCATGTAAATCCTGAGGAAGAGAAAAAGAAGAACGCATTGAAATAACTCCAATATATCAAGATGCAGCAGTGAATTCAGGCGAGTTTACGGGGACGTTGATGCAAGAGAGTGATAAAACAAATGCATGGGAGAGTGTGTGTGTGTGTGTGTGTGTGTGTGTGTGTGTGTGTGTGTGTGTGTGTGTGTGTGTGTGTGTGTGTGTGTGTGTGTGTGTGTGTGTGTTATCCTGAGAAGAGAGAAAGAGAGATAGAAAGAGAAAGAAAGAAAGAGAGAGAGAGAGAAGGGAAATAAAGCAGAAGGGAGAGAGAGAACTGCCTTGTAGATGAAGAAACCCACACAAAGAAAGATGAGAAGGAAACGAGAGAAAGAGAGAGGAATTATGAAGGTGTGTGAAGAGATAGAGAAACACACACACACACACACACACACACACACACACACACACACACACACACACACACACACACACACACACACACACACACACACACACACACACATACTAAGACGGACAAAGGCAAGATGGGGAGAAGGAAGGGGAGGGGAAGGCGATGTGACGAGTGAGCAAAGCGTTGATAGGTGAGGGAAGGGCTGAGGAAGGGCGAGAGCGACGGGAATAAGACATAAGGGGACGATGTAATTGGATTAAGTTTGCTGGAGGAAATTCTGTTGCCTCCATAACACCTTCCAAGCCTCATCCCACCCACCGCCCTCACCCTCACCACCTTGGCCGTGCAGTGCGGGTGACCACAACACCTCACAGTCACTAGGTCACCGCTACGACACCTTACAAGTATTTAAGTCACCTCTACAATTCTTCAAGGTCACTGTATCCCATTTACTGTACCTCATAGTCACCAGGTCACCAAACCACCACTCCTAAGCCTTAACAGTCTCCAGGTTAACATCACAACATCTTAAGGTCACCAATTAACTACTACAACATCTCAGAGGCACCAAGACATCACCACAACACCTCCAAGGTCACGAGGGTATCATCAGTTCTCGAGGCGAGGTCGTCACCGTGTTTTTTTGCCAGCGCGGCGACAACCTGTGAAATTGAGTTCTCGGTCGAGCAGCGAAGAACGACTTGGGGGCAGCGAAGCGTCATGTTGGGAGGGCGAGGCGCTGCAGGGCTGAAGAAGGAAGTGGCAAGGGAAGGTTGGGGTCCGTTGGGTGGAAGAGGAGGTGATGTGAGTAGGGTAGGTAGGTAGGTAGGTCTAGGGGAGTGATCGGTGGGAGGAGGAAGACGAGTGAGGAGTGAAGGGGAACAACATTTGTGGACTTGTACAGGGAGTGAAGAGAACTTAGGAGGAAGGGAGAAGGGAGTGTGTGGACGGATGAATGTCAGTATTTAGGAGGGTGTGTGGGTGAATGTGGGTGTTAAGGAAGCTGTGTGAATCAACGTGGATGAGAAGGAGAGTCTGAAGGTGTGGGAGGAGAGGGTGTTATTAATGCTTCTGAGTGGGTGAAGGGAACGTCAATGTCTGGAGGTGGAAGGGGAAGGAGGGCGAGTGTGTGTGAGTGAGTGATGCTTTGTGGAATGGAGGGAGAGGTGTGCGTGAGTTATGTGAGAGAGAGAGAGAGAGAGAGAGAGAGAGAGAGAGAGAGAGAGAGAGAGAGAGAGAGAGAGAGAGAGAGAGAGAGAGAGAGAGAGAGAGAGAGAGAGAGAGAGAGAGAGAGAGAGAGAGAGAGAGAGAGAGAGAGAGAGAGAGAGAGAGAGAGAGAGAGAGAGAGAGAATTCCTTGCATCTGGGTGGAAACAAAATGACCTGTTTGGCTTCAAAAGGAAAGAGGAAAGCCAAGTAACTAGAGAGCCATTAGCAAGTATGGCCGTCGATCCTTGTGTAGGCAAACTTCAGCCATTTTTCATTCCCAACTGACGACAAATAATGGATGAATAAATCTTGCCATGGACTGAGTGAGTACCTTTAGGGTAAAAAAAAAAAAAAAAAAAGATGAAACGAGATCGAAAAAAAATGTTGTGTGTGTACAGTACGTCTTTAAGTAGGATTGTTTTGTTGTCCTTTTTTTTTGTTTGTTTTCATTTGTTTGTTCTGTTCATTGGCTTGTTTGTTTGTTTGTCTGTCTGTCTGTCTGTCTGTCTGTCTGGTTTGCTGTCTGGGTTGCAATTATTTCGACCGCACAGTGAAGTTAATTATCAGCAAAGAGGGGAGAAAAAAAAGTTGGAGCAGCTGCAGTTAGAATCGAGCGAAGCCAATGGCCACCACCACCACCACCACCATCACCACCACCACCACCACCACCACCACCACCACCACCACCACCACCACCACTACTACTACCATCCCTAATGTGTCTCCTCTCCTCATCCTGCCCCCCCCCTACCAAAAAAAAGGAAAAAGGAAAAAGGGGAAAAAATGCATATACAGTATCTCTCGCAGGACAATTAGATTTCCAATGACCACCGGACCAAATGTTTTTATGATAATCACTAGGCTCGCCTCTGTGCCATTAGAGGTTATTGACTCCCCGGTAACAGCTGACCACCCCTGCCCCGTTCCAGTCCCCATTCGAGTCCCCGTTCCCGCCCCCGTTCCCGCCCCGTTCCCCGCCCCGTTCCCCGCCCCGCCCCGCCCCGCCCCGCCCCGCCCCTACCCATAACTGGACACATTATAAAAACACAGGAAGGGAATAATGTCAACAATTCCGGTGTTATTTAATTACTGTGCCCTTGACTGTCCATTAATTATTTTTCCCTAGGTGATGTAATCCTCGCTTTGCCATTTTTCTTTCTCCCTGAGTGGTGCTGTGCCTTAGTACTTGATCTTTCCTCCCTTTCTCCCTCCCTTCCTTCCTTCCTCTTTTCGTTCTCTATTCTTTCTTTCTTCCCCTCTCTCTCTCTCTCTCTCTTTCACCTTTCCTTTCCTCTCTCCACTGTGTCTTTCGCGTCTAGTACACTGTCATGTCATCCTCCTTCCATGTGTCGCCTCCTCAAGTATCCTTAAGTCCTGTATGTCCTTTGTCCTCTAATGATCCTTCACGTCCTCGCGTCCCTGCCCTCCTGTGCCCTTACTGCCTTTGCTAGTTTTGTGTTTCCAAGTACCCGGTGCCCCTCGAGTACTCCGTGTCTCTGTGTCCTTGATGTGTCCCTTGATGTGTCCCTTGATGCTACTGTCCCTTCCTATCCCTCTGTCATCATATCCATCCTTTTTTCTCTCTCTCTTTCTCACTCTCTCTCTCACACATTCTTCATCCCATCCTTCTTTCTCTGTGTTTTCCTTCCTTCCTTCCTTCCTTCCTTCATTCATTCATTCCTTCCTTTCTTCCTTTTTTTCCTTCCTTCCTTCCTTCCTTCCTTCCTTCTTTCTTTCTTTCTTTCTTTCCTTTCTTCCTTCTTTCCTTTTTTCCTGCCTTCCTTTCCTCACCACACAAGCTTCATTTTCACTTTTCCACTCTCCTCCTCCTCCTCCTTCTCCTCCTCCTCCTCTTCCTCTTCTTCCTCCTCCTCCTCCTATGTTTTTCCTTAATCATCTCATTTCAATATGCATTATCTCTTTCCTTTCATCAGCTTCCTTATCCTAGCCTTCCCTTCTTTATTCCTTCACTTAACACCTCATACCAATACAGTCTCCCTATCTCCACTTCCCTCCTCCCTCCTACCATGGTAACCTATCCTATCCCATTCCATCTTGTCCACCTGTCCCTATTGTCCCATTAATCCAATAGAGTATCCCTCTGCGACCTCCCTTTGCCTCTCCACACCCATTAACTAATACCCACAGTCTCCCCTTACCCATTCACACAAAGCCTCAGCCCTAGCGACCACCTCCCACTCCCTCTTCACATCCTACATCCTCCCAACATGGCTTTCCTCCCCCTCTTCACTACCCTAACCTAACCTATCCCTCCCTCGCTTCCTCCTCACTTCCCCCCGCTTCCTCCTCACCTTCCCCCGGTTTCCTCCTCACCTCTCCCCCCGCTTCCTCCTCAGCCCCCCCCAGTCCCGTATGTGCATCTGTTAATGTATTTACCGTAACTTGATTTAGGGAGGCGCGGGTCCGGGTGGCGAGTGTAGCAGCAACACAATATCCACCCGGGTCCATTAACGCCATTATGATGTTATGGTGCCTAACTAGCGCCCCCACCTGGTCTAGTCTGGTCTGGTTTGGTCTGCCTTGTGGTGCATACGTACATACATACACGCACATACACGCATACGCACACACACGCACACACATGCACTCACGCACACACACAACAAAGACCGCCTTTGAATTATTTGCCTTGTTTGTGTCGCTCATTTTTTTTTAATAAAGTGCAGATTGAATGACAGGCAACGTTTTGAAATATGAAGTCATTATATTTCCCTTCCAAAGTTTTTTTTTCTCTCTCTTTCTCTCTTTTTCTCTTTATCTATCTATCCATCTACCTCTGTGTGCCTGTTTGTGTGTATGTGTGTGTGTCTGTACGTGTGTGTGTGTGTGTGTGTGTGTGTGTGTGTGTGTGTGTGTGTGTTTGTACTGACAATATACATATTTAACACGGAATGGGATTGATTGATTGACGGACTAATGATGATGAGGATGATAATGATGATGATGATGATTGACAGCTTCAATAATACACTACTTATCGTTTTGGGAGGGAGGCGCGCACACACACAAAAAAAAGAGAATGAGGAAGAGGAGGAATACGATAGCACAGGAGGAAGAGGAAATACGAAAACTCACCTGCCTAATACGAATTTACCTGATTGAGTTACTAGTTTCTATGCAAATATGTACTGCTAGTGTAGGGGCAGGATAGAAAAGCGAGAAGGCTCCTCCTCACCCACCTCTTACGATGGCAGAGGGAAAGTCAGCTAGATATAACAGAAATGGAAATATTTATAGGACATAAGGAGGGAAAATTCTAGAATATACTAAACATTTTTATAGTTTCCTTAGAGAGAGATAAATGGAAATAGAGATTGAGATGAGAGACATAAGGTGAAACAATAGCAGTTATCAGAAACAGTGGAGGAATGTGTTTTTTATTCCATTCTGACTATGCTTTTTACATAAATTCCAGTGAGAGAGAGAGAGATAGAGTGAGAGAGAGAGACGATGGAAAAATATTATTAAACTGTATGGCAGACACGATGGTGGTAGGACTACTGCATACCATCTGCTTCCCCGCTGTTACCTTATCGAACATCAGTGGATTGGTGACATTTTATTTTTCATCATATATATTTATCACGTATGGAAAAAAAAGAAAAAAAAAATAGCTGGTATAAATTTGTTTCACATTTCTAACAGTTGACGTGTATGATTGGTTGGTTAGGTGGTCTTGATAAGCTCTGACACGTGGGGAGATACATGAAGCTTAGGCATGTATGTGATATGAAAAGCAGGTGTTTTGAATATACTTCCTAGGTTTTTTTTATATAATTTGATGGATTGAAGGACTTGTTTTGAAAATAATGTGATTAACAGGTGTTTATCGTTATCTTGTAATCTACGTATGTGACGGATAGGTGTGTGTGTATGTGTGTGTGTGTGTGTGTGTGTGTGTGTGTGTGTGTGTGTGTGTGTGTGTGTGTGTGTGTGTGTATGTGTGTATGTGTGTGTGTGTGTGTTTTTCGTTCCTTAATTCTTTGAAAATAAGTTGTATAAACTCGCTGATTAGATGTAGCAAGACAACCTGTAAACATTCGCCTTGCCAACAGGATCAGAGTCTGCTAAGTTCTACACCTTCATATAGTTTTCCTTAATGCTTAGCGAATCCCTACAACTAATAATTCATCTACTGCAGCTATCAACTTATTTTGTGTTGTGGTTTCTGTTATAAATTGTTTTTATTTACTAAGAGTGAGTAAAAAGCTCCATTACTCAAGTTTACAAGATTAATAATGACCTCTTTATCCGTTTTATGGGTTATTATCAATCATAGCAAAGTCATTTCCGTAATTTAGTAGTTTTTTATACATCCTATCACGACTATACACTTGAGAATGCCATAAACTAACATTACTTCCTATTACAAATGTACGTACAGGGCGAAGAACAGCAAAATCAGGTTCTTTATAAGAGTTAAAACAACGCCGTGTGACCTTACCTATTGGCAGTGTGACAAACCCATCAACTTAGTGACAGGCGGAGAGATGCATGTGTGACGCAGAGCAGAGAACGAGAATCCACAGCTATGAACGTGCCTTTGTGATGGAAACAGTTACATGTGTGATGAATGTTGACTTGTATCGCCATCCCATTGCTGCAAAATGTTTACCCGAGTGATTTTTTTGTTCTATTTTAACGAATTGCTCGATGCTGTACTCGCAACTCAAGCTGATTGTTTGTTGCATTGAACGGCAGCAACACGATTTGTGGAAAAGATGAAAAAAAAAGAAAAACTCCACTGATTTTTTGTGTTGTGGTATTTTGTCGCGTCGTTAGTTTAGCTTTGAATCTATAATAATGATAATAATGATAATGATAATAATAGTTTATCAAGTAATGACCTAAACTGAGACGCGTAGTATGATTTTATAACAGAAGAAGAAAACAAAAAAAAAAGAAACCGGAGGAAAAAGACAAAAAAAAAAAGAGATAAACGAGAGGAAGTAGAATGATAAACAGTTGAAAGAAAGGAAGAGGAGGAGAAATAAATCAAGAAATAAGCAAAATCAGACAAAGAAGAATAACAGACCGAGGAGAAGAAAAAACAAAAGAATAACACAGAAAGAATAAAGAAAGGAGGAGAAAGTGAGACTGGAAAAAAAGAGAAGCTACTGAACATGAAGAGAATACGAAAGAGACAACCAAGTAAAGATCAGAGAAAGAGGAAATAAAAGAAAAATTAAACACAGAATGATAAAAAGAAAAGAAAAACGAAATAGATGAGGAGGAAGAGAAGGTAGGAACACCAATGACCCTTAATTAATAAACTAAATCATTACACGAGAGCATGAATCACAGTAATTATATAAACAAACAGCGGTAATTACGTACTTTCCGTGTGGTTAAAATATACATTTCGTTACCTGGTGTTTACCTGATCGACCCTCGACCTTAATGAGTGTCCTTACCTGCACCACCACACCTGAGGGAACTTGCTTTAAGTCCTCACACACCCTGGAGTTTTATTAGAATATCATCCACAAGAACTGTACTAGACACTTCTTTTATTTCTTTAGTATTGGAGAAGAAGGAGGAGAAGAAAAAAAAGTAATAAAAGAATAAGAGGAACAAGAACAAGAATAAGAAGAGGAAAAAGAAGAGAAAGAGAAGGAAAAAGTTAATAGTAATAAGAAAAATAAAATAAAAAAGGGATATTAATCTTATTTTTTACATGTATCTTTATTTTCATCTTTTTCTATCACAAAACATTCAGTGTGTGTTATTTCCTTGCAGAATATATAGATAAATTTCTTCTCTAAATCTACTTAAAACTTATCATTATCCTGCTGGACCTAACGAGGCTGTCCGTGTAACTACACTACTACTATAATATCTACTTGATAGAGACAAAAGGACAGCCAAGTGGAAGGAGGATGAAGAGGAGGTGGAGAGGCGCAAAGGAGAATACACGGAGGATACAAGGGAGAAAAAAGTGTAAACTCTCACCATCCTTCTTGTTTAACACTGTGCAAACGAAGTGGCGGGAGAAGGAGGGAGAGGGAAGGGGGAGAGAGGAGAGGAGAGGGGTAAGGAAAGGCAAGGGAAGGAGAGGAGAAGAGAGAAAGGAAATAAAGGTGTGGAGAGGAGGAAGAAGAAGTCTGGCAATAAAGCAGCTATGGGTTGAGAGGAAGGTAGAAGAGGAGGAGGAGAAGGAGGAGGTGGTGGTGGTGGTGGTGGTGGAAGGTATAAAGGGAGGGAGGGCGTTAGGGAGCCTGTCCTGTCTATAGAGGGTAATCGTTATGGGTAATTAATAGTCGCTTATAGTGCAATTAAGTGACGGTGTTTATGGGAGTTTTTTGTAATAAGATGATGGCGAGGTAGTGTGTTCCTGAGGCTAGAACCTGGTGGTGTGTTGCAGAGGGTGTGTTGCAAGGTGTGTGTTGCAGGGTGTGTGTTGCAGGGTGTGTGTTGCAGGGTGTGTGTTGCAAGATGATTATATATATTATCTATTTCCTGATATAAATTCAATTAAGTCTTTATAAATATTCCTTCTCATCCAAAGACGAGGAAAAAAATACTTCGGATCCACAAGTTCCCGAGTGACGTTGGAAAACAAACTGAATACTCGTTTTCAAGTTCCTTAATTTTCTTTTTCCTTTCTAATTGAATAGATATAAGAATTTCAATGATTTACCTTACAGCTGTTTTCTTTTTGTTTTATTTCCATGAATGTATGTATTGTCTCCATTTGAAATATAATTGATGTTTAATCGCTATTTTTTCTTCAACTCAGTGATTAGCTTAAGAGCAACGTGAGGCTTGTTAGTGTGTGGTATGATCAATTTTATTTTTTATTGTTTTTTTATTCTAATTTTCCTTAAGACATTATTTATCAATAAACTAACATTTTCTAACGCTCGACACAGGTAATTAAAATTCTCTCTCTTAATAACAAACAAAGACTAGAAAACAAACATATTTTACCCTCATCCTTTGTCTCATCTCTCCCTCCTTCCCTCCCTTCGTCCCTCTTTCACTCCATCCTTCCAACATTCTCTCCTTCCCACATTCTGTTTCTCCGCTACTACTACTACTATTATTATTATCATTATTATTATTGTTATCATTATTATTATTATTATCATTAGCATTAGTATTGTCATCATCTTTATTAATATTGACAGAGTAGCGAGTGTTGCCTGAGACTGAATACTGAAAGCAAACTGATTGACTAAGTGATTGATTGACCCTTGCAACACGTCCCTGAGGTGTGTGTGTGTGTGTGTGGGGCGGGGGGGTGTAGTGGTGTGTAGCATTATGGTGCGCAGTACACACTTAAGCGTCCGCCGTTCATCAAGGTGGAATGAGTTGGTTGGCGTTCAGAGAGTGCTTGTTCCGATCCCAGTCGAAGCAGCGCAATGACCCTCGTGTTATTGGGTAATTTTAGGATTAGCGTGAGCATCGGAAAGCCTCAGGAACCAGTGAAATGCAGACACTAGCGATTTTCATACTAATGCTGGTGATGGTGGTGACGATGGTGATTGTGGTTGTGGTGGTGGTGGTGGTGGTGGTGATGGTGATGGTGGTGGTGGTGGTGGTGGTGGTGGTGGTGGTGGTGGTGCATTAACACTCAGAACACTTCCAATGATTAAAGTGGAAATAAATGTTAACTGAGTGCAGGAAATTTTTAATGCGATTAATTCAACTTGGCTGAGTGTCTGTCTGTCTGTCTGTCTGTCTGTCTGTCTGTCTTCTGTAAATTGCTGTAAAACGCTGCGTATTTGCTGCAATTTTTCTTATTCTTTTTTTTTTCTTTTCACCTCCGCAGCGTGAAGTTATGAATTATAGGAAATTACTGTCGCAAATTATCTTCATTTACCTTTTTTTTGCTCTGCTTTGTTTTGCTTAAAGACTTCTCATCATTATTTCATTTCTTTCCATTCTCTCTCTCTCTCTCTCTCTCTCTCTCTCTCTCTCTCTCTCTCTCTCTCTCTCTCTCTCTCTCTCTCTCTCTCTCTCTCTCTCTCTCTCTCTCTCTCTCTCTCTCTCTTCCCTCCACAGGCCCGCGCGCCGCCCCCCCTCCCCCCCAGGCTGAGAGAGGCTTGTATGGAGGATGAATAGAGTAATTAATGAGTCTTCTCAGAGGCTTCCTGAGACTCTTTGAACGATAGTAGCATCTTTTCCATCCCATTCTCTCCCTCCACCGCCCTCCCCCCATCTCTCTCTCCTCTCTCTCTCTCTCTCTCTCTCTCTCTCTCTCTCTCTCTCTCTCTCTCTCTCTCTCTCTCTCTCTCTCTCTCTCTCTCTCTCTCTCTCTCTCTCTCATCTCATTTTTTTTCACCTAATTTGATTTCTAGAGTTTTTATAATCATATTTTCTTATATATTCTTTTTTTTCCTTTCCATTAGAAATAAATTTTTTTAAAGGTGCATTTTTTTACTTTATTCTTGCCATTTTTCTTCTCTATATTTTTCATTTCCTCGTAAATTTTCATCATTTTAGTTTTTCATCTTTTTCTTATTTTCCCTCATTTATCTTATCTTTTTTTTCTATGCTTATCGTTATTCTTTCCCCTTTCATTATCTTTCGTATTATCTCTACGCCTTTCATCTCCGCCTATCGCTTCCCTATTCACTCCTTCCCTCACTCCTCTCCCCTCCCTCTTCCCTTTCTCTCGCGCCACGACCTCACAAAACATGTAAGGGTGAAGTATTCTCTCTCTCTCTCTCTCTCTCTCTCTCTCTCTCTCTCTCTCTCTCTCTCTCTCTCTCTCTCTCTCTCTCTCTCTCTCTCTCTCTCTCTCTCTCTCTCTCTCTCTTCTCTCGTTATTAGGAAGTTTCCCTTTATAGCATTATCCTCACGAGCTCTCCATTTCATATTATTATTATTGTTATTATTATTATCATTATCATCATTATTATTACCCTAACTATTAATATTACTATTATTCTACCTTCCTTCCTTCCTTCCTTCCTTCCCCTTCTCACAGCATCCCTTCCCACGTATTTGTCTTAGCTCATCTCTTATCCTCCTCCTCGCCGGCCTCCTCCTCCTCCTCCTCCTCCTCCTCCTCCTCCACCTCCTCGCTCCCATTATCATTGTCATTCCGTCGACAAAAGGTTATTCCTGCCGGCCGTGTGATGCGTTAGAGACATCGCATCTCATCCATTACACCATCACAATATATCACTTAGGTGTGGGTCAGGAAGAACGCCAGCAAGGGAGAGGAGAAGGAGGAAGAAGATGCGTGAGTGATTGAAGAGCAGAGGAGTGGAAGGAAGAGGAAATACTTAAGAAAAAAAGAGGAAGAAGAAGGAAGGGATTAAGGAGAGGAGAGAAAGCAAGTGGAGAAAGGGGAATGAGAAGAGAGTCAAGAAGAGAGGATAATAGATGAAAGGAAAGGAGGATAAAGAAAAAGAGGGTGGAAATGGAAAAGTGACAAGGGGAAGTATCAAAACTGGGAAAAAAGAAGCAAGAGATGAAGGAGAGAGAGAGAGAAAGAGAGAGAGAGAGAGAAAGAGAGGGAAGGAAACAGAAAGGAAAATCTAAAATACTTAGCGAAAAAATGACGCGTAAGGAAGGTGTTGCGAGAAATATCAAGTGTTTACGTATATATATTTTTTTCTTTTACAAAAGCTACATACACGCTTGACCCTGTTTTCCCCTCTTTTGTGCCCTCTTACGACCATCCTCGCTCTTCTCCCCTTCCGCACTCCCTTCCTCTCTCACTTTACTCTTCTTTTGTTCTTCTAAGCGCCCTCACCCTTTCTTTCCTCCCTCATTTTTTTTTCATATTCTCATTTTTATAACATACTACAGTCTTTGTCCCGTCACTTCCCTGCGACTTAAATATTTTCTTGTCTATCTCGCTTTTTGTCTTTTTCTTCGCCCCTTGCCTCTCCCTTGCCCTTCCCTCCCTTGCCTCCCGTACATTAGCATAGTTGAAGCAGCGAGCGCATCGAGATAAGCTGAATTTGCCTTAGACACGAGGCCTTTTCCTTACTAGGCGAGGGAGTGATCGTGCCTGGAGGAGGAAGAAGAGGAGGAGGGGATACGGAAGTCACTCAAAAGGATGGAATGGGAGGAGGAGGAGGAGAAGGAGGCGAAGGAGGAGGGGGAGACAACCGATCAACAAGTGTATACAGAGTGGAGGGAGGGGAGGAGGAGGGGGAGATGAGAGTGGGTATAGGTAGGAGGAGGAAGAGTAAGGGAGATGGTTAAAAATGGATGTCTCTCTGTACCTGTATATTTTTCATGGGATGCTGTGAAGCCACTAGGTACAGGAAGGTGATATCTGGTTACTATGAGTGAGTTTTACTGCGATTTAGCGATGCAGTCCCCTTATAGTTTGTGTTTCCTATCCATGCCTCGTGTTATTTCCCTCTCTCTCCCTCGTCTCACGGCCACGCAGCGTATCTTTCCATCTCTCCTCTCTACGTTCAGTCCATTTTTTTTTTTTTCATCTATCACAGTCCACTTTAATTCACTCTACCACCGCCTCCACCCCACCACCACCAACCCCCACCTTCCGACACGCGCCACACACCCACCACTAAATCCATACCCTTTTTAAACACCCCTACACCTCCCCACACAACACCACCTCCCCCCCCCCAAACACCCCAGACCTTCCACTCTACCTCTCCAGTGATTCTTGGAAAGTGGCTGCGTGTGATCAGCGATTTAAAGTTGTGTTGGTGGACGGAGGCAGGTAAGGTGAGGCAGGTGAGGGTGAGGTAAGGTGAGACAGGGCTAGGGAAGGGGTGTAGGAGGCAGGTGATGGGAGGGAGGTTGACAGGGGAGGAAAATAAAGATGTCCTTGTCCTTGTCTTCTTTTTTTTTGTGTGTGTGTGTGTTTGTGTGTGTAATTTGTATATGCACACATAGACATACATACGCACACTCACATACACACGCACAAGGACGCGCACAAAAGTCAAAGTTTCTCTATTGGAGTGCGAAAATAGTCTCTCTAATTACACCCTCCATTACCTGGCTGGAAATGAGATCCAAAGAAAATGGATTGACAATTATCGCACAAAATGGGCAAGCGATTAAATTTGCAAAGATTTCATAGGTTTGAATCGCTTCCCAAATTGTTGTTTTGTCCTTTGGGGGATCAAGGCTTCATAACACGCAAGATGGGGAGTTGGAATCACTTAAATGAGACGGACTGACTGTTTGAATACCGCTCGTTTTTCATTAACTAAAACCAGAAAGAACAAAAATAAACCAAAACAGAAAATCCATCATTATCATTTTTTTCATTTACCAACTCTCTCTCTTCAACATCATCATCATTGTTATTATTATTATCACCATTGTCATCTCTGTTATCTCCATTCCAATTCTGCGGACGGAGGGTCGTTCCCGCCGCAGTGAGATGAAACGGGTAATGAAAATACCATAGCAGAACTTTTAGTGTCGGGCAACTACCGTCCATCTCCCAGCCCTACGGTACGGTGGGAAGGGACGGGAACGGAAGGGAAGCGAAGAGGAAGGGGAGAGAAATAAAGGGGGAGGGAGGAAAGGACGGGATGGGGCTGGGGAAGGAGGGGCATACAAGTACAAGGGAATAAGAAGCTACAGTGTAACAGGACCTTTGTGTAG
>JAXIVD010005740.1:22500-27418 GCA_036785275.1 Cancer borealis
TGAGTGAGAGTCAGGAAGGCGCTGGAGGGACGACACCAAGACCAGACGTGTGTGTGTGTGTGTGTGTGTGTGTGTGTGTGTGTGTGTGTGTGTGTGTGTGTGTGTGTGTGTGTGTGTGTGTGTGTGTGTGTGTGTGTGTGTGTGTGTGTGTGTGTGTGTGTGTGTGTGTGTGTGTGTGTGTGTGTGTGTGTGTGTGTGTATATGTGATTGCAAACGCCGATGCCCTATTAGCTGCTCGTGTTTAATTTACATTTGAAAGTTGTCTTTATATATTTAATCATAAGTGTGTGGCTGAACAAGAAAGAAAGAGAGAAGAAAGGAAAGAAAGAAAGAAAAAAAGAAAGTAGAAATAAAGAGAGAGAGAGAAAAAAAAAAAGACAGAGAGACTTTCATGCCAACAAATAGCTGTTATGCGACAGAGGAACACAATTAGAATATTCATGGGCACTTATTGCATTTAGAAAACACACACACACACACACACACACACACACACACACACACACACACACACACACACACACACACACACACACACACACACACACACACACACACACACACACACAGACAGCTCACTTAACGATTAATTAGAGGTAAGAGAAGGACTCAACTCTACTACCTGTTTACCGAAGCAGGTCGTGATGCTTTACCGAATAACATAATTATAGCAGATTCCAGCCAAGCCGAGGACCACTTTGAGGCTAATCCAAACCTCCTGTTGCGTACGTGTTGAGAGAGCGGACAGGGTGGACGGACGCGGACACAAACAGATCTGAAGGCCTGTCCGAAGGGAAATCTTAAGGAAGGGACAGACAGTAACTTGGTAAACATGTGAATTGTGTTTGTTTGTAGAAGTTGTTATGTTGTTGGTGGTGATGATAATGATGGTGGTGATAATGTGTGGCACTGATGCTAATGATAATAATGATAATGATGATGATGATGATGGTGTTGTTATTATCAATATTGTTATTATTGTTATGATCATTATTGTTATTGGTTTTATTTTTATTGCTATTATTATTATTATTGTTCCTAGGGTCGTGTTTCACAAATCGGTCACTAAAATAACACAGCAGCAAGAACTTCCCTCGCTGCATCACCCTCAGGACAGTCACGCCAGTCATCAGTTCCACCAGATTCAAGGGAACGTACATGACGGTGTCCCAAACAACACTGTGCTACTATTGGTCACTCCATACTGCTTTAACACACTCCAAAGGGTATAATGGTAGTCCATTTTTCAGCCTCACAATCATTGACTCGCACAAGGATAAAAATAAAGTGGAAACCTTTGTGAGATTTCTTGGTTTTCGTACTTGGCTTTCACTGACAGACGCGCCTCTCGTCGGCCTGCCTCTCTCGGGCTGAAAGATGCTACACCCTCGTGACTTTTTCCAAGCTGACATGTTCTGCTTGACGTCTCCCTCTCCTCATATCTGACAGCGGCTTCCAGTTGAGTGGGCACGACTTTTTCCTCTCTCGCTCTCTCTCTCTCTCTCTCCTTCTCTCTCTCTCTCTCTCTCTTTAACGATTTTTTTCTTCATAAATGTTTATTTTTGATTTACGTTAAATTTTCCTCCTAGTATGTGTGTGTGGGAGGGGGATGGTAGGTGTTGGCGAGGGATGTCTGTGTCTGTGTCTGTCTCCGAGGGTGTGGGTGTATTTGTGTTTTGTCAGCTTTGATTTCACACTGTCCTTTCACAATAACGCCCAGTGACATGAACACCACTTCCCACGCGCCAGTCAGCACTCAGAAATAAATTTAAACATGTTCCTTCCACTTAACATATTCCCAACCTTTTTTTTTCCAAACTTTTTCTCCGTCATAATCTAGAGGACGAGTGTTTTTTTTTTTCTGGTTCAGGCTTTTGATCATTATTTTGTAGATGTTTTGTTTAGTTCCTATGTTATTAAACAAATATTTATCTTCTTTCACGTGACCATCTATCTTATCTCTCTCTCTCTCTCTCTCTCTCTCTCTCTCTCTCTCTCTCTCTCTCTCTCTCTCTCTCTCTCTCTCTCTCTCTCTCTCTCTCTCTCGTCGTCATGGGTTTTTACAAGCTAATAAAAAAAGTCTTGCATGATATACAGAAACTGAAGATCACAATAGGTTTAACAAAGTCTACCTCGCGCCCTTCCCCTCACATCCCCTCACATCCCCTCCACATCCCTCACATCCCCTCACATCCCCTCACTTCCCCTCGGCAGCCACTCACGTCCCACAGACCCTTTGACTCCCTTGAGAGATTGAATAACACCTTCGTTTTACGCGCCTCATGTAAAATGAATAACACTCGAGCCCCAAGTTCACCTATAGAGGAAAGTTAGTCGATTAATGCATGAAAGTGTTATGAGTGTATTAATAACTTAGAACACCATTTGCTAATTGGCCTCCTTATTTCTTTTGATTCGAGGAGTGTAAACATATGAAGGACTGAGCTAATATAAGGGAGAATATTTAATACTGTCGTGTTGTAGTGTAATGGAAGCAAAGGTTGAAGTGACAGAAAAAATGAGCAGTGTTATGAATCTTTTTTACGTTGCACTTTTGGCTTTTTTTTCAAGAATGTGATGTTTTATATCCAAAGAACCGCCTGTCATTGATGTTGGTACGTA
Organism: Cancer borealis; assembly: GCA_036785275.1. Taxonomy (NCBI): domain Eukaryota; kingdom Metazoa; phylum Arthropoda; class Malacostraca; order Decapoda; family Cancridae; genus Cancer; species Cancer borealis. The sequence continues at coordinate 25,123 of JAXIVD010005740.1, forward strand.
GTAGTAGAAGTAATAGTAGTAGAAAACGTTGTATATGTATTGTAGCAACATATGTAGTAAAATAAACACACACACACACACACACACACACACACACACACACACACACACACACACACACACACACACACACACACACACACACACACACACACACACACACACACACACACACACACACACACACACACACACACACACACACACACACACACACACACACACACACACACACACACACACACACACACACACACACACACACACACACACACACACACACACACACACACACACACACACACACTCAGCACGCAAGGCTCGTTCGGTTACGCCTGCACCGTGAGGGACGAGAAATCCATTTACACGAGTATGTCCAAAAATGATGAAAGAAAATCGGTTTCCTTTCTCGGAGGAGCGAAAGGAGTATGTGAAAGACTACCACGACGAGAAGGAAACAATGTGTGCGTGGAGAGAGAGAGAGAGAGAGAGAGAGAGAGAGAGAGAGAGAGAGAGAGAGAGAGAGAGAGAGAGAGAGAGAGAGAGAGAGAGAGAGAGATGAAGAGGGGGGGGTGAGGGAGTAAAGTACCAGCTCGAAATCATGGAAATGAAGCACAAGTCGGCTAAATATGATCCCATTCCCTTTCAGCTCGATCTAATCCTTTGTCAACACTCGCTCTAAGTTGTGCGCAAAGAAACAGACGATCCGGTGCCTTTTCTTTTGTCTACGAGTGTATAATCCCACACAAAGGGTATTCACGATCCTTTGTCACACACACACACACACACACACACACACACACACACACACACACACACACACACACACACACATACACACATGCACACACACACACACACACATGCACAATCTCCTTGGGTATTCTTCCACTTGAAAAGTACTGACAGAAACTTTGCATTAATCCTTATGTATCAAAAGTGTGTTTCTTTGTGTGTGTATGTGTGTGTGTGTGTGTGTGTGTGTGTGTGTGTGTGTGTGTGTGTGTGTGTGTGTGTGTGTGTGTGTGTGTGTGTGTGTGTGTGTGTGTCTGTGTGTGTGTGTTTGTGTGTGTATGTGTGTGTGTTTATATAAGTGAAAGCACACATACACACACCGTCGCCTCTATCTATCTGTTTGGCGCGAGGAGCAGAAGCAGACAACACGGTGCAGCAGAAGTGAACTTAAGGGGGTCTGTTCCTTTCTCTCCTTGCTCGCTGCCACTATTATCACAGCGCTCACACTATCACCTCAGACGTGGCCTCTCCCCGGCATCCCGCCCTCCACAAACACACGACCATTCACCTCTCAAGCCTGCATCATAGGGCCAATAATCAACCGGTATTCATTAAAATCCAGGAGTGAATGGGCCGGGTTTAATGGGGCGCCTTTGTGAGAGTGAATGGGCCGGCCTGAGAGCAAACAGTGGCAGGATGGTTCAATCGCTTGCCCTAGGGATGGAGGAGGAGCGGGTGCAGTGGGATTCGGCGAGGCCCAAGACCGACACCCTGAAGTAAACAGTGCGTGGTGTGGGCCCGTCTTACTCCAGGGAGATTTGTGCGTGCTGTATGAAGACGAGTTTGTGTTTTCCTGCTCCATCTCTCTCTCTCTCTCTCTCTCTCTCTCTCTCTCTCTCTCTCTCTCTCTCTCTCTCTCTCTCTCTCTCTCTCTCCTGGGGTTTGGGTTGTAGGAAAATGTACTTTTCTTTTCTTTTGGTGGTTGTGTGTGTGTGTGTGTGTGTGTGTGTGTGTGTGTGTGTGTGTGTGTGTGTGTGTGTGTGTGTGTGTGTGTGTGTGTGTGTGTGTGTTATTTTTCCCCTTCTGAGGACAGCTCTTGGGGTTTGGCTTATAGGAAAAGTTGGTTGTGTTCTATCTTTAATGCAATGTGTGTGTGTGTGGGGGGGGGGGGGTTGTCGGGAGTGTATTGCAATTCCAGTTTGTGTTAAATCTTGCAATACTTTCTTCTTCTTTTTTTCTCTCTCTCTCTCTTTCACTCTCTCCCCCGTTATTTCATTCCTTGCTGAAAACTCTCACTGCCTTTCACACTCTTTCCTGATTTTTTTCTCATTTTCTTTTCTTTCTCCACTACATTCTTAGTAAAGAAATTTTCCTTTTCCTATTTTTTATTTTCCCTTCCCATGTAAATAAGTATCTCTTCTCTGTTTTTGTTTGTTTATTGCATTTTATCATGGTATTCATGTCGATTTTTTTTTTTTTTGTATATATTCAAAATTAAATAATATATCTTTTTATTTCGTTTTAATTCTTTTAACCATTTGGAATTTTCTTATATACGTCC
>JAXIVD010005741.1:0-5000 GCA_036785275.1 Cancer borealis
TATAATATATATATATATATATATATATATATATATATATATATATATATATATATATATATATACACACACATATATATATATATAAATTATATATATATTATATGTGTGTGTATATATATATATATATATATATATAAATATATATATATATATATATATATATATATATATATTTATATATGTGTGTGTATATATATATATATATATATATATATATATATATATATATATGTATATATATATATATATATATATATATATATATATATATATATATATATATATATATATATATGTATATATATATATATATATATATATATATATATATATATATATATATATATATAAATATATATATATATATATATATATATATACATATATATATATATATATATGTCACTCTCACACACACACACACACACACACACACACACACACACACACACACACACACACACACACACATACACATACACACACAGACGGACACAGATACAGACACAGACACACAGACACACACACACACACACACACACACACACACACACACACACAAACACACACACACACACACACACACACACACACACACACACACACACACACACACACACACATTCACATGACAGGTAGTGTGTAACTTTTTGTGTGACATCACCTGCTGTGTGTGTTACATCATTTACTCAAAAAATACTAAATAATCGAATAATTATGTGATAAAACAATATGTCTTCAAAGAATAGCATTTTTATATTCTATTATTAATTATCTAGATACTTATTCTAATACTTACTAACTAACAATTTTTTTTTTTTTTTACATTACAAATACATACAAATTACATACAAATATATACATACATACTAAGTTATTGATTTACAGAATTTGCCAACTTACACAAATTTACTGAGGCTTTCCAACCAATCTTCAGCCTTCTTTTGTCCACTAGTTTTCGGTTTTATTTTCTTGCACGGCTTTGTCATCTTCCTCTCTGCCTTCTTTCCACTGTCACTCGAGCTATCGTGTCGTGGGTTACTGGGCGTGTGTGTGTCATCTTCACTCCAGAAGTCACTCTCAGTGTAACTTGAATTATCCTGTCGTCGCCTCTTTGTCTTGCCTACACTATCCAGCTCATCCCGAGGTCGCTTCTTTTCCTTCCGTTTTGTCATACTCTCATCGCTACAATAGTCCCTCTCACTTTCACTTGAACTATAATATCGTTGCTTCTTTGGCTTAACCGGACTTTCCTTTTCACTATCTTCTCGCATTCTCTTCTTTTCCTTCTCTTGCTTGAATTGGGTGTTGTAGTGGAGTGGTTCCAGTCTAATTGCCCCTGGCAGCCGCATCCTGCAGCTACTTGGCTCCGTTGCCATCATAATGTTAAGTTTATTCCTCACCTCGACTACCTCTTGCAGCTTACTTTTCTGAGCTGCCAAATCGAAGTCAACACAACGCCGTGCTATACCCTTCTGGTGCTTAAGATTCCAGTGCAGTTCTTTGATCTTGTTTTTAAGTTTTATTTCTTCTACTTTGAGTTTAGCTGCGAGATCAGCTGCCGCTTCTTTTTCTTCCATAGTTAAGCACACGTCTCCTTTTTTGGGTGCCACTTGCACGTGCGAGGGAGGAGACTCATAATCTACGATTTCCGATAGTCCCTCCATCTGGCCTGTAATGCCAGCCTCTTTCAGGAGTCCCGTCATGTCTTGCTGAATATTGGAACGCAGAGGGAAGAAGGATCCACTCGGGTTCATGCCCAGTACTTCATCCATCAGGCGGCAGAGAACAGTTCTGAACCTGTTAAAGGTCACGTGAGTCACGGATTCAAACGCGAAAACCGACACTCCGTACCGATCGAGGATCCACGTCCCAAGACCGCGTTGGGCGAGATCCTTCTCCATATGACACACCCTACGGAAGGCCGCTGCCAGCCCGGGTCCACAATGGTACTGTAGCGGCGGGAGATGGTTCGGATCCTCCTGCACCACGCACTTGTTGCTTCTCACTTGGGCGAGTGGGGGAGTGGGAGCCTCGTCGCTTGGCCCCTTGTTGGTGTTGTGTTCTTGTTGTTGAGAGTCGGACATAGGCTGTCGGTGGTGGTAAGACTTACGGTGTTTGAGCGTGAAAACAACCATGTCTTCAGGCAAGATCTCATCAAACGGATGCTGCCACGGTAAGACATTGTCGTTTTCCCGGAGCACTTCCTCTGCGGAGAACAGTGTGGGTCGGGCTATCAGATGGCCTGGCTCCACCACCTCAAGGCAGCAGCGTGCCATCAGCTTGTGCAGGTACCACAACAAGCTACTACCTAATTGGCCGTGTTCAGTCTGAGTTTCCAAATATTGGTTGAAGTGGGTCTTTGACCTAAGCCAGATGGGGGTTACCCACATGACGGCCTCAGCTCCATCGGGGGTGTGGGTTATGCCCTTAAACCCAAAGTCGCTGTGATGCAGGTACTTGACCACTCGTCTCACCTGGCCCAGACTCACGCCTAGCAGCAGCTTCTCCTTCACCACTTTCTGAATCTCTACGAGGAGACACAAAGCGGCTCCGCGCTCAGACGACAGACCTGCCATTACGCAGTGGTCCAACACACAGTCTACAACACGCTCGTCCAGCACAGTGTACGTGGTCTGAAGACCATCCTTCACCAGTACCGGCGCCAACAGCGTCTCGCCCCTTACGATCAGCAGGTTTAGGACCTGCCTTATGTACGAAAAATGAAGGTGAGGTTTGAAGAACTCTTCCAAAGAGACTTCCACCCGCTCCTTCCACACCTCTGACTCCATCCACTGTAGGAGTTTAATGGAGGATAGCTTGTAGGTGTTGTCGTCTCCTGGTTGAGGCCGGAATGAGATCCAGGGCTTTGCAAGGATGCCGTAACGTGAATGGGTGATTTTGGTTGCCTCAATATTTTTCATTTCGACGCTGTCCATCAAACAACTGGAGTTTTGGTCGGGCCTCATTCTTAAGATCTGCGCCTTTTCAGAAACAGACTCCAACTCTATCTGTGCCAGGCTCTTGTTGATCCTATCCAGAACACGCATCAACGCCTGCCTCTTGGTGGGCGCGTCCAGCAGGGAGTGAGGCAGTGTTTCATACACAGTAGCGTCCTGCCACGCCCACTTCAAGTGCTCCGGTTTGCTCTCAATGAGGTACAAAATCTGTGACACTCTTTCCTGAAGGGCATTCTTGCAGCTATGCAGGTCTACATAATACCTTGCCTGCAAGTCCGATTTGACCGTCTTGCCAACCACTCCCAGCTGCTGCAGAAACCCGAGGTCCATGGCCAGCTGAGGCAACGGTGCGCGGTGCCGAAGTTCGTTGAGCGCCTGCAGAGGCACTTTGGCCACGGAACTAAATGCCAAAAATCTCTCTGGTGAAAGGAAACACTGAAGCACATCACAGTACCGAGAGAGAATTTTGCGCCGCTGTCCTTCCATTCTTGTATGGCACTGTGTAGGAGGCATTCCACAGAGCCCACTACTGGTGGCACAACCCTCCAATTGCACAATATTCACAGGGTTATTCACTGTCACAATATTATCCATTGCTTTGTTCCTCCAGGAGCTCTCCCGGATAACGTCTTGAAAGTTCGCCATCTCTAGAAAGAATGACAGACTACAGAGTGAGACCTCTATTATACCCTCTGTCCTAGCTCATCTTGCCCGTAGGCCACGCCCCCTCATTATTTAACCATCTTGATTGGTTTAAATTGCAGGCAATCACGGTGATTGGCTGTCACTTCCACCAATCAAAATGCATGAAGGGGGCGTGGCCTACGGGCATCAAGTTGGTAACTAACTCTAACCAGAGTATCAACTCTAACCCGCGACAAGGTGGCGTGGACTACCGGCATGGAGTTAGTTGGTAACTAACTCCAACCAGAGTATTAACTCTAACTCGGGACAAGGTGGCGTGGATTACCGGCATGGAGTTAGTTGGTAACTAACTCCAACCAGAGTATCAACTCTAACCCGCGACACGAACGAGTTAGAATCTAACCCGTTCGTGTCGCGGGTTAGAGTTAATACTCTGGTAAACCGAGATGACGAGAATATTAAGATAGCTTTTGAACAACAAAGATGCAAGCTGCTTTCACAGGCCATTTGACAACTTTCCAACCTACCGATTCCAACCTCTAGCATGGATTTAGCATATATATATATATATATATATATATATATATATATATATATATATATATATATATATATATATATATATATGTATATATATATATATATATATATATATATATATATATATATATATACATATATATATATATATATATATATATATATATATATATATATATATATATATATATATATATATATATATATATATATATATATATATATATATATATATATATATATATATATATATATATATATCCACACCACGCCACCCTCCCCTCCGCCATTACAGCCACACCTGCTCTGCATTAATACACTTGTTATTCTTTTTGAACTCTGCTCGTATGACACTTGTATTCGTGGTCCTGGCTGCCCTTCCCACCTCGCTCATCTTTTGTTGTTTGATAATCTATTGATATCGTTCCATCGTTTGTTTTAATTTATTTTTGTTTATTCATTTTCTTTTTCTATTTCTTTTCTATTTTGCCTGAGCTACCTGATTTTCTTTTTTCTATTATAGCAAATATTTATCAATCAATTACCTTTGGAAGAGCTTCGTCATTAAATAAGAAAAAAAAAAAATTTCCCTTCACCTCATATATTTATTTTCTTCACAGGTACTGCCTCTGGTCGCTATGACAACACCTTGACTTGCTCTCTATTTCCCTCTCGTCTCTCCGTCCTCCTATTCACTTCAATGCTTCCCTATTGCCTTTCTCTTTCTCCCTCACTCGTTTCTTCATCTCTTTACCTCATTGAGTTATCTTACTTATTTTCCTTCCTTCCTTGCGTCCTTTCTTTTTATGCTAATATTTATATTCTCACCTCCTCCTCTTCCTCTGCCTCCTC
>JAXIVD010005741.1:10000-15000 GCA_036785275.1 Cancer borealis
ATTGGCCAGTCAACATGGGCAGGAAGAGGAGGAGGAAGAGGAAGAGGGGTAGAAGGAGGAAGAGAAGGAGGAGGAAGAGTAGGAGGAGGAGGAGGGTGTTTTAGGGAGAAAGGGAAGGGAGGGGAAGGGAAGGAAGGATGGAATTATAGTAGTTATATAAATTAACTGGTGAGAATTTCCACGCTGCGCCTCACTCACTGCCTTACCTTGTCTACCTTGCCCATCGTGTTGCCTCCCTCCCCTTACCTCTTACACCTTACCTTCCCTGCTCGTTACACTTCTTCCTTCTTTTACCTTTACTTTCCTGTTTCTTCATTATTTACCTCATTCCTCTCCTCTCTTCTGACACTCTTTCCTCTTCACAATTTTTTTTTTTTGCTGTCCTGACATCTCTTGCTTCTTTCCTGCCGTTTTATATGTCTCCTTTTCCTCTCCCTTCGATATCTTCCCTATATGATATCCGTCGCTGTTAGTCACACCTCACCCCTATCCTACACCTTTCAGATATCTCTTTATCTTACATCCTATTCGGCCTTCATCTTCCTACACCGTCACCCCATACCCCCATTCCCATATTTCTTCCACATCCTTTTCACACCACTACTCTCCTTCCTCTCTCTACTTTCCACAACTTTCTCTTTCCTCTGTTCTTTTTTCATTCCCTTTGACCCTTACGCCTTACGCACCTTCCATCCATCCATCTAAGCAGCCACATCTTCCTTATTTATCTTTTGTCAACCATAAAATATTTCTCCTCTACCGTATTTGTATTCTTCTTCCCTACTTTATCACGCAAGAAAAGAATAAGCCTCGCCTTTACAATCCCTTTTCCTCCTCCTCCTCCTCCTCCTCCTCCTCCTCCTCCTCCTCCTCCTCCTCCTCCTCCTCCTCCTCCTTCTCCTCCTCCTCCTCCTCCTCCTCCTCCTCCTCCTCCTCCTCCTCCTCGTCCGCGGTAGCAGCATCCTGTCAAGGGTGTGTGGTCTGTCATTATGTGTAAGTAGTAAGTCTTACATGTGAACGTTTTTGAGGGGCAGGCAACGGTCCGGCGGTGGGCCAGTGTGAACCGAACCTGTCATTAGGGCTGCCGTGTCCCCCGGTTAAGGTGGCCACGTTGATGGGAAGAGAGAGAGAGGGAGAAAGAAAGAGAGAGACAGAGAGAACTTTAATAAGGCAGATCATCCCTCCTCTTCGTCTCAAATAGAATAAGACTACCATTAAATTCAGTTCAGTTTGCATTGATTGAGACAAAACTGAATTATGGAAATGTTTGCATCACCCCAAGGACGAAAGGATCTACGGAGGAAGGCTCTTGCTGATGAAAACCTTATTTGTTCATATACCGAGGAAACCAACATTGTTTCGGATTCCAACTTAGATTAGATAAGAAGAAACTTAAACGGAATGAAAGTTTGATCGAAAAGCCTCAGTTTAATGAAGTCATGCAGTGGATGTCAGACTGGGATGAAGTATTCAAAACAAAGTAATGTAGTCCACTTTAATCTCAGAATAACTGAGATTGCTGTCTTGCTGAAGTCTTGAGTGACCTTAAGGAAGGCTTGAAATATGTTATTAGGCAAAGTTATTTGCAGTGATTTTAAAGAGCAGCATTTGAGTACGTAATTAGCAATAACATCATGATGGAAAGGAAGAGGTGTCATAGACCTAGTGATTATAAGACTAAGTTTTAATAGGATTTAAATTCATGCCCCGCTGATTACACCAAATATTACCTTTTCAGTATTCTCACTCGGACTGTTGGCAAGGTGAACTCTATTAAGAAAGGGTATAATTATGCCACAAAGTGAGATACCATTCGTACAGGTAATCGCTTTTAGAAGAAAACTTCATCCCACGAGCCAGTACTCTAAAAATGAAGGTGCTAAGTAAAGGAATACAATCTTTGGAACACTACACACATATATATGACTGAAGAAAATGCAACAGTCATCAAAGGGCACCTATAGCTTTATATAAGTTAAGAAATGGAACTCAAATTTTGATACAGAATAACCCACTCGTTTCAATACTATTCTCTGTTTTGATGTTATGTAATTTACTGGATCGAGCGATGAACTGAAGACTCTCAGACACTTACGTAAGTTTGACGCGTGACCAGTATTCTGCAAAGATCTGAAAACTGTCGTGGTGGAAAACGGAAAAATACACCTGTGAGTGAAAATTTGCATTACACGTGTAGTTGTGTCTCTTACTCAGTGTGTGTATAATATGTTTCCATGTTGTGTGTGTATATATATATATATATATATATATATATATATATATATATATATATATATATATATATATATATATATATATATATAAAGTCATGTTATTGAAACACTGCTGTGTACAAACTTGAAACTAATGTTGAGGAGACGGATAAGAATCCATGACACCTACTCCTCTTCCTCCTCTTCCTCCTCCTTTTCTCATGGAATATCTTCCCCGTGGGTTCTTCCTCGCACAATGGGTATCTTCAGGATGCTGTCCTCTGGTGTTTTGTGGTGGTGGTGGTTTTGAGAATGCATATTGAGGTGTGTGTGTGTGTGTGTGTGTGTGTGTGTGTGTGTGTGTGTGTGTGTGTGTGTGTGTGTGTGTGTGTGTGTGTGTGTGTGTGTGTGTGTGTGCGTGTGTGTGTGTGTGTGTGTGTGTGCGTGTACGTTTGTGTGTTTGTGTGTTTGTGCATGTGTGCGTGCGTGTTTTAGACATAAGTAGGAATTGGCTTGTCGTCTAACTAGCTGAGAGAGAAGATGGTGCGGAGCCCAAGGCTTATTATTATGAAAGGATGTGCATTCTTATCTGCCATATACCCGCGACCGTTGGGTCTCGTATTAGCAAGTCAGTATTTAATTAAGATGTTTTCTGTAGCCTATGTTTTCTGTAACCTATTCATTGCATATACTAAAGTAATATGAGATTAAATAATACATATAGATAAAAAGAAGAATTGTTAAGATAAATAATTGTAACACTGGAGAATCCCGTCGTGACACATAGGACCATTATTAAGGCTGAAAGTGTGATGTACAGCTAACAATAACTCCTCACCACAAATAGTTCCTCTGCCTGGCACATCTTTTCCACACTATCAACATGAACATAATTTTAGGTTTATTCACTGCACGCAGCGATCTCTGGATTAGGCCCCGCTGCGTCGCGTGCTCGGCGCCTCAACGTGCCGCGACCCTCCTACTGCCAGTGGTCGGCGGCCACCTCTCAGCTTCATCGTAGTGAGGCAGCAGGAGACCTCGTCTATTCTTATTTTATTTATTTATCTATTTTTTTTGAGCAATATAAACTTGCATGTTTAAGTGGCTCTTAGAACGGGTTTGAAACGTCACACAGTTGACATATTGAGATACGCAGAGCCTGGTTATATTAGTATTATTATAATTAATGTTTGGCAAGCTGTATGTTATATTTCGGCTTGTTGATCTCTGGACGCTTTTAGGAGGCACTCAGGGCTGAACTGTGTGTGTGAGGGTTAAGGGTGGGGGGAAGACATACTGTAGCCCACTATGAACACATACACACACACACACACACACACACACACACACACACACACACACACACACACACACACACACACACACACGCACACACACACACACACACACACACACACACACACACACACACACACACACACACACACACACACATACATACACACATACACACACACACACACATACACACACACACACACACACACACACACACACACACATACACACACACACACACACACACACACACACACACACACACACACACACACACACACATACACACACACAAACACATACACACACACACACACACACACACACACACACACACACACACACAGCAGTAAGCTCTGTGGTAGGTGATTGCTAGAACAGCGATACTGTGTTATGTTGCTGAAGTGTCCGCGGCACTCGCTGATAAAAAGCCTCGGTAAATGAAAGCTGCACAATGCAGATGGACACTCATGTGTGCAGTGTGTGACGAGCATAACTTGATCAACTTCGATATATACTACATTATATACGTTTACATATATATATATATATATATATATATATATATATATATATATATATATATATATATATATATATATATATATATATATATATATATATATATATATATATATATATATATATATATATATATATATATATATATATATATATATATATATATATATATATATATATATATATATATATATATATATATATATATATATATATATATATATATATATATATATATATATATATATATATATATATATATATATATATATATATATATATATATATATATATATATATATATATATATATATATATATATATATATATATATATATATATATATATATATATATATATATATATATATATATATATATATATATATATATATATATATATATATATATATATATATATATATATATATATATATATATATATACATATATATATATATATATATATATATATATATATATATATATATATATATATATATATACATATATAATCATAGGTGTATCTTAATTTTTTGTCAGATTTATATTTTGGGCGAAGTGTTTGTGTCATGGGTAAATCCTATGCGTGGTGCAGGACCAGTTTAGGCAGTAAATCCCGGAACCAAGGCGGTGAGGCAGCCACCACAACTCCGGGCGACAGAGGGCGATCGAGGCTAGATAAATTTCATATTATGTAAAAATTCTGCACTGGGTTTCGATAGCTTAGGGATCTGAAAATGTTTTATGTGACAGTATTTCGGCAAAATAGTATTGCACACATTTTGTTTAAACTCCACAACAACCCTCACTCCTTTTGTCGACGAAGAATTTCATCTGATAATCCCGCGCAATGTTACGCGTTTGGCTATCTTGCACCGCGTGAAAGTCTGAGCATATCGTAAAATATCAATTGGCAGTCACCTTTCCCCGTATGTTGATAGGTAACAAGTGCAGTACCCGCGTG
>JAXIVD010005741.1:20000-22500 GCA_036785275.1 Cancer borealis
GGAGACTGAGGAGTAATGAAGTGAAAGGTGAGACATTATGAGAAATAATTAGTCATTGCGTTTCTTATTAGGTCAAGGTGGTTTTTTTAGCTATAAAACTATATAATATTGAATCCTTCGTCTCATCCTCCTTCTTCTCCTCCCCCTCCTCCTCCTTCCCCTCCTCTTGCTCTTTCTCTTCTTCCTCCTTCTCCTTCTCCTCCTCGTCTTCCTCCTCCATCTTCCACTTTGCTGTCCTTTTGTCTCTATCAAGTAGGTACTGTAGTAGTAGTATAGCAACACGGACAGCCTCGTTAGGTCTAGGACTGTTGTTGTCTGTTCTTCCTTTGTACTTTATACTTATTCTTCTAATGTCACTAATATTTGACCTTCCTCGGCCACTTAAGTTCCATAAACAGTCATGCATTTGGCGTAAAATTTTGCTGCCCACAGAAATATTTGGCTTCGTGTCCTGAGCCATGTTGAGTCGTGTTGGGCATTTTTAGGAGCAAAGAGTCCGGAAATTGCAGGGACATCCGACCGGGAATGAGGTTTGAGGCATGGAATAGGAGGAGTATGAGAAGTAGGAGGAGGAGAGTAGGAGGAGGAGGAGGAGAAGGAGAGGAGGAGGAGGAGAGGAGGAGGAGGAGGAGGAGGAGGAGGAGGAGGAGGAGGAGTAAGAAGTGGTATTGATGACGGTGTAAGAGTTAGGCAATTGGTAAAACAAGAAGAATATAAAGATATAGATCAAGGAGATAACTTCTAATATTATGTTGGGACAGAAAAGCGAGATGTTTCCTCCACATCCATCTCTTTCTCCAGCACGAAGTAAGGGAGAAGAACAAGAGGTGGAGGAAGTAGGGAAGAGAGAGAGAGAGAGAGAGAGAGAGAGAGAGAGAGAGAGAGAGAGAGAGAGAGAGAGAGAGAGAGAGAGAGAGAGAGAGAGAGAGAGAGAGAGAGAGAGAGAGAGAGAGAGAGAGAGAGAGAGAGAGAGAGAGACAGAGACAGAGACAGAGACACAGAGAGAGAAAGAGACACACAGAGAGAGAGAGAGAGAGAGAGAGAGAGAGAGAGAGAGAGAGAGAGAGAGAGAGAGAGAGAGAGAGAGAGAGAGAGAGAGAGAGACAGAGACAGAGACAGAGACACAGAGAGAGAGAGAGACACACACACAGAGAGAAAGAGAGAGAGAGAGAGAGAGAGAGAGAGAGAGAGAGAGAGAGAGAGAGAGAGAGAGAGAGAGAGAGAGAGAGAGAGAGAGAGAGAGAGAGAGAGAGAGCACCCAGAATTTCACGCCTTTCACTCCCACTCTCTCCCTGTTTAACACCCTCCCTCCTTTCCTCCTTACCTTCCTCCCTCCATTACCCCATTCAATTTTATTTTACGGACGTTTGGTGTTAAGATGGTTTGCACATGTGTGTGTGTGTGTGTGTGTGTGTGTGTGTGTGTGTGTGTGTGTGTGTGTGTGTGTGTGTGTGTGTGTCTGTGTGTGTGTGTGTGTGTGTGTGTGTGTGTGTGTGTGTGTGTGTGTGTGTGTGTGTGTGTGTGTGTGTGTATGTGTGTGTGTGTGTGTGTGTGTGTGTGTGTGTGTGTGTGTGTGTGTGTGTGTATGTGTGTGTGTGTGTGTGTGTTGTGTGTGTGTGTGTGTGTGTGTGTTTGAAGATGTAAGCAGAAGTGTATTCCAACACTGTTGCTTTTATTTGTCAGAAAATTACTTACTTGTTTACAAATTCTCTCTCTCTCTCTCTCTCTCTCTTCTCTCTCTCTCTCTCTCTCTCTCTCTCTCTCTCTCTCTCTCTCTCTCTCTCTCTCTCTCTCTCTCTCTCTCTCTCTCTCTCTCTCTCTCTCTCTCTCTCTTTTTTTTTCTTCTCTCTCTTCTCTCTCTCTCTCTCTCTCTCTCTCTCTCTCTCTCTCTCTCTCTCTCTCTCTCTCTCTCTCTCTCTCTCTCTCTCTCTCTCTCTCTCTCTCTCTCTCTCATTCTCCTTTGTCCTCTATTCATCCGTACCTCCCTTCTCTCTCCTTTCCCTCTCTTCTTCCCTTTCCCCCTTCCGTCCTCTAAAACACCCACCTCCCTCTTCATTTTTCTTCTTCTCTGTCATACTCTGAATCTCCTCCCCTCCCCTCCTCTCTTCATCTCCCCTCACTTCCCCTCTTTTTCTTATCCCTACCACCACTCTTCCCCCTTCTCCCTCCTCTCCTCACTCATTCCCGTCACTCTATCTTCTACCCCCTCCCCTCCTCCTCTTCTTCTCCTTGCCTCCCACTCTCCCTGCATATCATAGCCACCCCTCACCCCTCAGCTACTCTTCCCTTTTCGCTCTATGTACACAGAAAACATTGATATGATTACATGTTTCAAATTTCTCTTCCTTATTTCATACTATTTTTTTATTCCATTTATTATCGTTTTGATTTTCCCTCATTTTTGTTTTCCTTTTTTGTCTTCAATTTTCCCCACACACCTAATTTTCCCAAATCTTGTGTATTGTTTTCCCATTTTCTTGCTCCTCTCCAACACCTTTCT
>JAXIVD010005742.1:2500-5000 GCA_036785275.1 Cancer borealis
TTCTTATATTATTCGGTGTTTTTTTTCACATATGTTTGTGTATTTTTGTTTAGTTTATATATTGAGATACATTTGTTGTGGTGTGTAGTTGAATGTATGTATGTATGAATGTATGTATGTATGTATGTATTGTTGGTAACACTGCATAGCGTCTCTCTCTCTCTCTCTCTCTCTCTCTCTCTCTCTCTCTCTCTCTCTCTCCTATGTACTAATAAAGATTTCAAATTCTCGCACCTAACCTATTACTACTACTACTACTACTACTACTACTACTAATATCGTTACTACAACAACTACTACTACTACTATAACTACTAACCTTTCTCCTATCAGACGGAAACTAAGAAAACAACCAAATAAAGTGAGATAATAATGATAGTAATAACAGAGATAAGGATAATAATTGATAAAGGACGAAATTACGAGGAAAAAGTGGATAGGTAAGGAAGAATGAGAGAGAGAGAGAGAGAGAGAGAGAGAGAGAGAGAGAGAGAGAGAGAGAGAGAGAGAGAGAGAGAGAGAGAGAGCCATCGTCTGCATTTCGAAAAAAAAACTTGATGTACTGGAATTATCTTACATAACAATTCTCCTCCTCTTCCTCCTCCTCCTCCACTCTCTTCCATAAACCTGCTTCTGGTCACGTAGGAAGACAAATGACGCTCGAAAACCAAGAGAGAGAGAGAGAGAGAGAGAGAGAGAGAGAGAGAGAGAGAGAGAGAGAGAGAGAGAGAGAGAGAGAGAGAGAGAGAGAGAGGGGGAGAGAATCACCATTAGAAGAAAAGAAAAATCGATTAGACATGACCCGTTTTTTTTCTTTGTTTTCACACACACACACACACACACACACACACACACACACACACACACACACACACACAGACATACACAGAAAATTTACCATGATATACATTATACAAACATACATTTAACAATACAATAATAGAAAATACTAACACTAATAATAATGTCGTAATAACCTTAAATAAATAAATTAATTAATAATAATAAATAATTTGTATACATTTCACAGTCTTGTATGTGTATAATTTTTGTGTTAAGAATTTTTTTTTTTTTTATTTAGATTTTATTTAATATTTTTACGCTCGTTGGAAGTCAAGTAATAATAAGTAAAGGAATAATCAAGTAAATAAAGGAATAAGTAAGGGAATAAATAAAGGAATGAGGAAGTAAAATAATAAATAAACAATAAAGGGAATTAGTAAGTTAGAAATAAGTAACATAACATGTAAAGGAATAAAGAAAGAAATTAATAAGTAAATATAACAAATAATGGGATAAATAAGCAAAATAAATTAGAAAATAAATATAAATAGAAATAAGTAAATAAAGATATAAGTAACAAAATAAGTAAATAAAGATATAAGTAACAAAATAAGTAAATAAAGATATAAGTAACAAAATAAGTAAATAAAGATATAAGTAACAAAATAAGTAAATAAAGATATAAGTAACAAAATAAGTAAATAAAGATATAAGTAACAAAATAAGTAAATAAAGATATAAGTAACAAAATAAGTAAATAAAGATATAAGTAACAAAATAAGTAAATAAAGATATAAGTAACAAAATAAGTAAATAAAGATATAAGTAACAAAATAAGTAAATAAAGATATAAGTAACAAAATAAGTAAATAAAGATATAAGTAACAAAATAAGTAAATAAAGATATAAGTAACAAAATAAGTAAATAAAGATATAAGTAACAAAATAAGTAAATAAAGATATAAGTAACAAAATAAGTAAAGAAGGTAATAAGTAAAGGAATCAAAAAGAGAATACATGAATGAATACAGGAATCAACAAAAAGAAAAAATTATAATAAACAAATTTTAAAAATCAAAATAAAATGATGCAATATAGCAACAGATACGAAAATCACAACAAACACCATAATTACCCATATTTAACCACTACCATTAAACACACACCCATAATTACAACACCTACGGGAGGGGTATTAACATAGCTTCCCCTCACTACCCAAACACCCCCAAAACACCATAAAAACATCGTATAAACACCATAATACAACCACACATCACTCCTTACTCATATTGCATCATCTGACAGAAGGATGAAAGGCAGCTTATAATAACCTTATTTATACCTGTTTACAGTATCTACAGGAGTTCTCACCTTATTAATTACTTCATCTGCGTCGCTACTTGTTTCCCCTCACCAAGAAAAGGAAAAGAGATGCTTGGTTAGCGTGGAAATCCTAGAAGAGCGTCGGTGTACTTCCTACTCTCTTGTCGCCATAGTTAAAACTGAACATTTCTCGGGAACACCGAAGGACCTTTAAACCTTTTTGTTATTTCTCACCTTATTGTACAAGTTACTAAGGTTTTTATGGGTGGTTTATGATCGTTTTTTTAATGTGAATTTTTTTTGTTAAGTGAAATGTTGTGTATTTGTTGTGGTTTATGTGATTTTAGTTGTTTTTGTTATACAGTTGGTAGCTCTGAATAATGACGAAATA
>JAXIVD010005742.1:10000-25000 GCA_036785275.1 Cancer borealis
TTATATCTTTATAGGGGAATTTATCATGCAATAAATACTGAATTTTGAAATATGTCTCTATATACTGTACCTGAAAGAAAATGTTATTCCACTTGTAGATTTGCAATATTATAAACAAAAATTACTTGTGTGAGAGAAAGACAGACGTAGAAATAATGCAATATATTATGCAGGAACAGCAGCAGCGGCCACAATATTGTACTTACGCCCTTGTTGTTTGCATAACTAAAAAAACAACTAAAAGAAATGCACACCCAACACACAAAACACTTATAGACTAACAAAGGGAATAACAATAACAACAATAATAATAATAATCAAATAATAAAAATAACAATCTATAGATACGAAGCATGAAAGATGTGGATGTATATTAATGGTGGTAAGAAAATATTGCTTTGTGGTGTGAATGTAAAACTATTTGTCATGAATAATAAATGAGATCAAACAAAGGATTAGTCATGTGTGTGGAGGAAATGTTATATTACTCCACTTATTAATAGCAATGTAAGATGAGGAAGAAGAGTGTGTGGTATTATGAATGTAAAAACAACTCACTATATATATGGCACATGATAAAATAGTAATGGTTGAAATATAAACACCTAAAAAGAATATAATAGTAATAGTTTTCTGATGGCCAGACTAAGAACAAAAAAATGATTTACCATATCAATATCAATAAAAAAAGCATGTAATATTTCCCTTCTATCAAAGCAACACAAAAGAATTAACAAACTACATAACTCAAAGAACAAACCATTATTTTTTTTTATCGTCTCAGAAAATTGAAAGATGATGAGATAGATTTGTGTGGAAACTGAAATAAAAAGATCAATTTCTATGAAGAGGTGAGAAGATAGAAATTTTGAGGTTGAGCAGAAAAAAGTCATTTGCACACATATAAAATGAAAACAATAATTAGGTCATACAAAATTAATAAACTTCATCAAATTGCAACGAACAATAAAACAAACTCAATCTCATATTAAAACCCAAAACTGTCATTAATATACGCATGACATTTTCTTTGCATTTAAAAGTTTCAAATAAAATAAATGCAATATCTAAATACATTACATAATTAAACTACATCTAAGAGATGCAGTTTTTAGGATACACACTTTTGATTTTCTAACTACAATTCAAAACATTAAAAATAAACATTAGAAAGCAAGGCAATACAAGAGCTGCCAACACCATTCTATGTTCAACATCTGGCTCTCATTTCTCTACACTCAAAATTAGTCTCCATCTTTTTCTTCCTCTCTTAATATCACTTCTTCGTTAATTTTTACATTTCCTAACCTCTTCCCTTACTATCCATAATTTTCTACCTTTCTCCTTTTCCTTAGCATCTTTCCTCTATTCAATCCTTCCAATACTATAAATCCTAGTACTTATTCCTCTTCTTTCAACTATATTCCTTCAATTACTCCTCTTTTAGCACCTTTTCTATAATTTTCTCCTCACTTTCCACACCTTCCTAGCCTCCATTCCATCACTATCAAGCCTGTCTTTACCTGCCTCCACCCACCCACACATCAATAATACTCCACTTAAGGCCTGTACACACTAGGACTTGTGCCCCGCCCTCTGACTCACCTCATGAGCCCCATGACCATACATGGAATGATTAGCGGGTCATCCTGCGCTTGACCTGAGAATCTGGCAGTGGGCATTTCATACGAGTGAGTCCTGTGCAAAGCCCGTCAGGATAAGGACGCTACTCTCTCGCTCTATCCAACCATGGCTGAACAGAACTTTGAATGGACGCGCTGGAACACTCAACAGTTCATTGACCTTACAAGAGAGCATCCATGCCTGAGGCAAGTACGAAACACAAACTATAAAAACAACACAGTGAGGAGTGTAAGCCTTGATACACTAACAAAACAACTCACGAGTACAATAAATTGTGTAGTAACACCAGAAATGATTATGAAGAAACTCCATACATATCAATATCGCCGAGAGATGAAGATGAAGACATCACAGAAGTCAGGAGCAGGTACAGACAACCTGTATTTACCCAGACTGTGGTGCTACGATGCCTTGGCTTACCTTGGTGATGGAGATACACCTGGAGATTCCACTTCAAATCTAGATGAACTACTAATAGCAGCCACAGTGCCCGAGGCTCTATTGTCTATTGTGGCCATAAACCCTCAATGAGGCTAGTCAGAGAGCGGTGCATAAGCCCCAGTGTGTACTAGGCTTTAGGCTGCACTCACACCAAATGAGTCGAGTCGAGTCATGAATGTGGCCAGACTCATTTTTTGTGTTGAGTCATGGTGAGTCCAGTGTGCAGCTTGAGGCTTTGATAAACCTTGTCTGGGGTCGCCCGGCTCTATATGATATGGTGATTCTTTCTTCAACTCCAATGGAACGTCTGTAGTTAGTCTCCATTTTCTTGATAGACATTCCTGTTATATCAATCACCTTCTTGATGTTTTCTGTTGTCATTCTAAAAAAAACTGTAGAATTTATCTAGATTATTTAGGCAATCAGAAAACACATGACTAAAAGTACCAAACTCGGGTCTGTTAGTGTTGAGTTGATGCACACTTGCACTCTGATCCTCCTTCTTCTTCACCGGGGAATCCACAACAAAGCATACAGGACAGCATGAGAATGTGTGTCCATCCTCCCGGGCATCTGACAACTTACTGATCAATGTGACTCTTCTTGACTCTTCCAGTATGAATGAAAATGAGTCAATCCTTCCACCTCTTCCTAACCTCCATTCCATCCTTATCTAGCCACTCTCTACCAGCCTCCACCCACACCTCCACCCCCTCCCTGATCCGCTAGTCCGTCTGATTGAGGCGGTTCCACATGAAGGTTGGGAGGGTGAAGGCCGCTCGGTGCATCTCTGCGTTGTAGTATTTAAGGCCAATCTGTGTGGCTTTCCTCTGGTCCCACACACACACCGGCTCACTGAACTTGGTGGCCTGTGAGGGAGAGACGGAGGGAAGGGTGAGGATGAGGAGGAAAGAGAGAGATAAATAAGGAATGAGGTAAGGAAGGATGGGGAGAAATATACAGGGAATGAGGTAAGGAAGGATGGATGGAGAGACAGAGAGATATGGAAGGAGGGAAAGGGACAGAAGGAAGGATAGAATGAAGGAAAGAACAGAAGGAATGAGATACAGGGAAGATAGGAAAGTTGAAATCATAATAAAATAATAACAATAATAATAATAATAATAATAAACCTAAGACGACAGAATATAGCAAACCATTCCACAAAAAAATAAGTAAAATAAAAACAATAATAATAATTGCTTGTACAAATCCCCTCCCCCATTAGTGTTAGTTCCTCTCACGTGATTGGTGCTGCAGAGGATGAAGCCAATCTGTCCTGAGGGGTAGGTAGGGGTGCAGGTGTAGGCGTATTCCACCACCGGGAAAGCCTTGCGACAACCTCCCATCAACTCCACTATCAAGTCCGCGTGCAACCACATATTCTCACCCTGAAAATGATGGAGATAGTAAATGAGTAAATAAATGAATAAATAAATGAGTAAATAAATGAATAAATAAATGAGTAAATAAATGAATAAATAAATGAGTAAATAAGTGAAATAAAAATCTAAAAAGTTATAAAAAGATGGAGTTATTTCAAGGTGGAATTGATGCATGGAAATAGAAGTAAATGAATAAATAAACAAATGAAATGAAAATCTAGTACAAATTGATGCATGAAAATAAAGTAAATAAGTAAATAAGTGAGTAAATAAGTGAGTAAATAAGTCAAATAAAGAGCTAGTCACATATTCTCATCCTGAAAAGAAATAAAGTGATCACGTTACTAAAAGGTGAAACTGATGCATGAAGAAAGAAAATAGTTTATAAATGAGTAAATAATTCAAATAAAAAAATTAACTAAACAAATAAATATGTATACAGATAAATAAATACAATACAATAGGTTACTATTATCATCTTTTCCAATGTTGAGTAATAGTCAAAAGCCAACACTCGCAACACACTCCCTATACCTGACAACACATCATTAAATATACATCATGATAAGAAGATTGATAAATAATTTAAGTACCACCACCACCACCAGCACTACTACCTCCCTTCACCTGTAACTAATGATCCCTTACCTGGCAGCACAGAATGCCTCCCTCCGCCAGCTTGTCCTTCATCTTGACGTAATAATCCTTGTTGAACAAAGACGCCGCTGGACCTAAAGGAACCACAACACTAAACGTCAAACTCAAATATTGTGTTGCAAGTGTAATGTGCAATGAATATTCATGTATTTGTGTTGTATTGTTGCTGCTTGGAAAAGATGATGTAACTTGGCAATGAAAGGAGCAAGTGTTGTCCATTTATGTAAATAACACACACACACACACACACACCGTCCTTAGTCCCCTGGGTGTCCCCCTGGGTGCCCACTACGGGGTCTGATGCGTCCGTAATGATGACGTCAAACTTGTGTTGTGTTTGATCGAGGAACTTTGCGCCGTCGCCCGTGTGTAAGGTGAGTTTGGGGTTGTTGAAGCCACACCCCATGGAGGGCACGTGGGTCTTGCACGCCTCGATCACCTGGCGGGGGGGGGGGGGAATGGGGGAAGTATCTTATTCATACTGTATTGTACTGTCACACAAACCCTGTACCTAGTTCACTATGTGTCATGCGGTGACTCATAGTGAAGTGGCAGGTGTGTTAGTAATACTCAACACTTAATCAGGAATTCAATAACTTATTCCACGTTCACCACCTTCGAGGGAGTCCGGCTTAAGAGTGACATGACGATACCATTTCATATTTTTATCTTGAAAGTTTTGGAATACAAGGAATGTACGGCGAGTTTGTGGAAACTATTAATTAACAAATAAACAAAATAACATAAATAATAACAATGGGTATTATGCCTGAAGTAACGGTCACCACACTGTTGTATTGTGACACTGTAACCATGTACACTATACCTTGTTCATAGCCTTTATCACTGTTTGGTTTGTGTTTGTTTGCCTTGAATACTCACTTGGTCATCAATCTCACACTGCACCACTTCCTCCACCGCTGGATGCTTGGCTAACTCCCTCACCACTCCACCGTCACCTCCACCCACCACCAACACCTGTGCAAGGGAGGAAAAATAAACAAGATATCCAATAATACTAATCCTTCCATTTTGACACCATTTAATTTCTCTACTTCTACAACAAAAGAACATTATAATTATCATCCTCCCAGGCAAAAACATACAATAAGAAATTAAATCAACATATGAATAATTAGAGGTAATTGAATAATCTCTCCAAACTAGATAACGATTGACCAAACAAAAAGGAGCATAAGACAGAAATAAAAATTCATAAAAAAGTTCACATAAAATTAACACGAACACAAATTAATGCATAAAACCTGATAAAGTATAAATAATAAAGTGAATAAGATATAAAAAAACCTGATAGAGTACAAATAGTAAAGTAAATAATATATAAATTTAATAAAAGGTTGCGTTCCTTTACCTTCCTTGGGTTGGGATGAGCATTGAGAGGCAGGAAGGTGATCATTTCCTGGTAACTCGCTTCATCTCTCTCCGTGAATTGAATAGCACCGTCCAGCACCAACACCTTGCCGTGGTTAGTGCTGACAAACGACAATTACACTCTTACTACTCATACTATATCAACTACTATTAGCAAAAGGTGAAACATGCCTACATAAACAGCGACTAATTAAGAATTCAACTCAAACCTTAATAACATGTTAATAACCCAAAATTTTCCATATACTTACAATAAAAAAAACAGGTTATTATTTCCTCACCTTTCAAAGATTTCAATGTTCTGGAATTTACTTTTTTTCTGTAGAATTTTTTGCTTCACCTTGAGGGAGAAAGCTTCACCAGGCCACATTGGGGACCTCTCAGTGTACCAGCCCTTCAGATCCTGGTCCATGGTGCTGTGGGAAGGGAAGGGAAGGGCTGTAGTGAAGGGACGGGCAGGGAAGGGAAGGGAAGGGAAGGGACGGGAGAAGAGATAACTGTGTTTAAGGGAAAGAAGATAAAACAAAGTGGGAAAAGGGAAGGGAAGGGAAGGGAGGAGAGAGAGGTGTGTCTGAGGAAAAGGAAACAGAGACAAGGAGGAAAGTTTAGTTTTGTCCAGAATAAGAAGAATTATGGAAGTTGAGAAGAAAAGAGAACAACAATAATAACGAGGAGGCAGAGAAGAAATAGAAATATAGAATTAAGTTTTGTCTAGGAAGAAGAATTATGGAAGTAGAGAAGAGAAGAGAAGAGAAGAATACAGAGGAGGTAGAATTAAATGAAACTTAATTCTTTTTTGTCCATGTAAATATATAACTATTACCTTCCATCTATAACCAATACAGACATATTATGAATTACTGCACTGATGAAATACTACTACTACTACTAAAATAATAATAATAATGATAACTTTCCAGCACTAATTAATCACACAATACCTATATTACTCTCCATGTATGCACCTAATTCTCAGGTAATTACAGGTGTGCACTAAACACAAATATTGCAAAGTTAATTGGGTAAAAATGACCAAAAATCTGTAACTCACAAGGGAATATAATATGAATGAAATTTGTGTTTGTTCAACTTATTCTTTCGTTGCCTCAAGTCAAAATGAAACTCATAAGAATCTGAATATTTATAACGAAAGTGCAATAACTTTTATTTCCCTCTTTGTAAAAGTGGACTAGATATAAATGATAACATTCCGAATATTAATGAACAGAGTGCAATGACTCTGATCAATCTTCCTGCACAAAGATTAGATAAGATACAAGTGAATAATGCACCGTTCATAATGCAATACACTGCTTGTTGTATAACATGATACAATATACTTTTATTAGTTTTTTTTTGTATGTGTTGTTTTTTAGGAACATCTACTCAACACCATAAAAAAAAAAAAATTAGTTTTCAAAATATAATGTCGTTGAGTTACTACTGTTCCCTGTTGATCAATATGTGTGAACTTCTGAGTGTTGTTGAATGAATAAATTACACAACATTAATAATTATATTTTATCTATCTACGTACACATCAGTGTTTTTCCGTCCTTAGTGGAGTGTGGACGTGATTACTGCTGCTGCTGCTGTGACCTGACCTGAGGCTGACCCCATCTCTTGACCTAAGTACATACCTGCTACACTATTGTTGATGTCCTTATGCTGTGATCACTTGGCTTTACAAATTCCCTGAGTTTGTCTATACTACATGGTATTGCTTACTCTCCCGGCCAGCTTGGGCTGGAGGGAGGGGTGGGTGGGGAGGAGCCTTCCACTTTGCTGTCCTTTTGTCTCAATCATATAGATACTTTAGTAGTAGTGTAGCCACACAGACAGTAGGATTGCTGCTGTTTGTTCTTCCTTCCTTCTCCTCTTTGTAAATATGTATTGAAATTCCGAGGCAAATTTTCATGACAATGTATTTCAGTATAACAATTTATAAAGTTGTCAATTGACATACATAATCCTGTAATGATATGTGTTATAATTACAAGGCAAAGAGTCATCACTACAGCAGATGAAGGCAATGTTTGTACATGTTTTGCATAATAATATAAAAATAACACCACTGCCATTTTCCACACACTGAACACACAAACACACACACACCACATCTTCACCATCCACACACAACAAAACTTTAAAACATACAAACAATAAAGGAAACTGAACCATAACCTCAAGTCACTCCTATCAACAAGCTTTCCATTGCAGGATCCAATAAGGTAAGTGATTCCTTGCCATCAGTCATCATCACTGTCTATAATTGCCCTGATCCTCTGCTTCCTGCTTGGCTGCAACACCACCTCTGCTTGACCCTCTCCCTCACTCCCTTCCTCCTCCCTCACTTCAGCATCCATCTCTTCCTCTGAGTCTGAATCCAACACCAAACGCTTCTTCTTCTTCTTCTTCTTCTTTGTCTTCTTGTCCTTGTTTGCTGTGTTTGTCTGCGGTGTGT
Organism: Cancer borealis; assembly: GCA_036785275.1. Lineage (NCBI taxonomy): Eukaryota > Metazoa > Arthropoda > Malacostraca > Decapoda > Cancridae > Cancer > Cancer borealis. The sequence continues at coordinate 17,984 of JAXIVD010005742.1, forward strand.
GTTCATCTGAGTCATCCGAGAGCATCCTTTTATTCACCCTGTTGGCCGGGTGTGACGAGGGGGGGCTGGGTCTAGCGGTGAGGGAGGCCAGGGGGGCATCATCCCCACTTGAGTCATCGTGTGGTAGTAGTTGTAGTAGTGTTGTAGGACCATCACCATCACCATCATTATCATCACCATTTAAGTGGTTCTCCTTATCCTCGGAACTCCTGGAATTTGACGAAACTCTGGGAGTAGTTTTTGCTTTACTATTTCGGGGAGTTTTCGTTTTTTTCGGGTTCGGTGTCTTTTTTGGCTTCTGTGGCTCCACCTGTGCAGGCTGGATATCCTCTACAGGTTCAAGGGGCTCGTCAGGGTTCTGTATGTCCTGTAGGCCACCTGCTGCCCCTTGTGTGAGGTACTCGGCACGTTTACGGAGGCCGGCCACCGAGAGCCTGGATGGTACACGCCAGAACATTTCCTGGTGTGTCATGGGAGGCTGGAGGCCCACTAGACGCATCAGTTTGTGGAATTCTTGGTCTTCCATGGCGGTGGTGCAAGGCTGTGTGATGGCAAGGATGGGCACGGGTTCAAAGTCACCGTCCTCCTCGCGGTCGTCTGCCACGTCGCGCATGATTCTGGCCAGCCACTCCACGGCCTCCCCCAGCCCTGCCCCCAGCACCACACCCAACCCCTGGGAGATGAGTGCAGGGGTGACCACAGGGACGGAAGGAGGAGGAGGAGGAGGAGGAGGGTTGGTTGTGCTCTGATGTGTGTTTGTGTTGCTGTCCTCATCCTCACTCTCACTCCCTGATGTCCCCTCACTCCCACTCCCCTCGTCCCCCTCCTCATCACTCCCCTGGTTAGCGGAGAGGAAGTCCTGCCCCGTTTTCTTCGGTTTCCTTGTGGTTGGTTTCTTTGCTCTCTTCTTCCTGAGTGCCTTCCTGTCCGCCACAATGCCCAGCTCCAACATCTTCTCCACCACCCTGTGTTTGGGTCTCCGTAGGGTCAAGCCGTCCATTATCCTCCCCACTATGTCCATGGCCTCCTTGTTCTCCTCATACAGTCTCCGCAGCTCCTCCTCCTCCTCCTCCGTCCAGGTCCTCGGGGCGTTGATGCGGGGGGCTGATCCTCGCTTGAGTCCCTTGGCGCTGCTGATCAGACCCATGTCCCTGAGTTTCCTGATCACGGTGCGTCTGGTCCGGTTCCGGCTGATGAGGCGGTCCATGATCAGGTCCACGATGTCGTTCTCTCCACGTTCCTCCGCTGGCATCTGCTCCGCCTCCTCGTACAGTATCTTGAGCTCGTCGTCCTCCTCCTCTGTCCACGCCTGCTTGGCCGCCGCCTTCCCGGCCTCCTGCTCCCCATAGCCACACTCTATCTCCAGCGCCTCCTTGTTAGTCTTCCAGAACAGCAGCTCCACAAACACCTTGGGGTTCACCTCCGCCACCTTGTACAGCTGACGCATGATGTATTTACCGAACCTGGCGATTTCCCTTGGAGACTCACTGGACTGCCTCAGGGGGTCCTGCATGGCCTTCAGGAACACTATGAAGAGGGAGGCTTGGAAGAAGATGGCCGGCAGCTTGCAGTCCCATGCCAGGCGGTGGAACATCTTGAGTATGCAGTGGTTGGTGTGTTTGGTGTTGGTTTGGTAGCGTTGCAGCAGGTGACTGTACGCCTTCACAACCTTGGTGCTGGCAAACCGACGCACAAACCCTTCAAAGTCAAGCTCCTGCTCAGAAAACACTGCTGCCCTTTCCTCCTCCTCCTCCTCCTCGTCACCATACTCCTCCTCCACCTCCTCCTGCATGGGTGTGTCCTGGGGAGAGCTGAGGTTGGCCAGAAAGATCTCCTGCAGGGTGAGGAAGTCCTGGGTGTGATCAGACTCCTGCGGCCCAAATATGTCCCCCTCCGGCCACACCTCCCTGGCCGCCCGCAGCAGAGCCACGGCCACGGGCAGTTCCTTGTCCTTGAGGTGCTTGCTGATCCTGCGCATGGCTGCCTCCTTCTGCACGTCCTCGGGATCCTCAGACAGGGCATCAAAGGGCACCACCTCGGGCAGGTTGTGAGCCTCACCCTGCACCACGGCCACCACCTCAGGGGACAACTCATCCCAAAGGTCCTGCAGCTGGTCCTGGGTGAGTACAGCTGGTGCAGGTGTGGCCTTGGCCTTCTTCTTGTGAGCCTTCCTGCCCTTGCCCTGCACCATGATGTGTCTGCCACGCTTACAGGTGCTCTCCAGCAGCTTGAGGAAGACGTGTGCTGCCTCCACAGCATCCCTGAGGTAGCCCATACTCATCTTGATGGGGTCATAGTTCTGGAGGAGCAGCAGCATCATCTCCCGGTACTCCACCATGTAGAAGAGTCTGCTCTTCAGCACCCTGGAGGACTCCCTCACGTCCTGCAGTGGTGATGCGTCCATATGTGCCAGAGTGGCCAGCAGCTCATGGTAGGCCCGGAGTGCCCGGTGCATGCGTCGGGACCACACGGCGCGCTTCTTCTTCTCCATTCCCATCATGTCAAAGTAGTTGTCCACGTGGGTCTGGATGAAGTGGAAGGTCTCGATGCCCATGGTCTCCGTCACCAGCTCCACCTTGAAGTTGTGGTGGCGGTTGAACTCCATGAAGAAGCGGATGGACCACAAGTAGTAGGTCTCGTCGTGGTCCTGGGCGCGGACGCGGTCCAGCGCGTCCTTGACGGTGGACATGATGGCATTGTAAGAACCGGACACAAACTCAACACAGAACTCCTGCAGGAACATCCTGACGGCCAGGGTGGAGCGGCGGGTGGTGGTGGACTCCTGCACGGGGCGGCGGTTCTTGTTGTGTTTGCGCGGGCGCTTGTTGCGGTCAAAGGAGATGGCGGAAGGGTTGGCGAGGGGCCGGTGCAGGATGAGGTCCTGTTCACTGATACTCTTGACTTGCCTCACCACGTAGGTGCCACCAAAGCGGGAGTGTCGGGAGGCTGAGGCGCGCCGCCGAGCCTCACGCTGCAGACTCTCCTGTAGCCTCAGCTCCTGTAGCCTGCGGTTGTCCTCCTCCTTCTCCTGGTTTGAGCTGTGCAGGTTGGAGGTGGCCAGACACACGGCGTCCTGCTCCCTCAGCATGAGTGAGATGATCTCCAGCAGGTGGAGGGCCATGTCGTGCTCGCTGAGTGAGCTGGCCATGTACAGCAGCAGCTCGGCCATGCCGGACAGGTGCATGGCCCACAGCACCTGGTCGTGCACGGAGGCGTCGTCGTCGGTCCGGCCTTCCTGTGGGTTGGCCGGCGCCCACAGCACGTTGCGGACCAGCACCAGCATCCTCTCCAGCAGCAGGCGGTGGTCCTCCTCACGCTCCTCCACGGGGATCTCCAGGATGGCCCTGAGGCGGGCGGCCATCACCTTCCACGCCTTGTGGTTGGTGAAGGCCTCCTTGTACCCTTGCTGCTGCCTCACCAGCTGCATGAACTGCTGCCGCGTCACCTTCTCCTCCGGCAGCTCCTCCCTGAACAGCAGCAGGGCAGGGTTGGTGAGGTCCACCATCAGCCTCACCACCAGCTGCAGCAGCTCCTCGTTATCACTGTGCTGCTGCAGGATGGGCAGCAGGTCCGTCTGCATGACCCGGGTGTCACCCAGGGCACGCCGCACCTCGTGGCGGTCGTCATCCTTCCGCAGGTACCTGAGCAGGTCCTTGATGGTCTCCAGACAGTCAGCCTCACACTGGTAGGTGACACCATTGCTGTAGCCCAGGGAGGAGCAGGCCGCTAGCAGCTCAGCATGGACCAGGCCCTCATCCATCCTGCAACCACCACCTAAACACTATAGCACACACCCACTCACTCACTACCTCTCTCCACACCACCAATCTTATTCCTCTAATCAATAACACACTCTACTATCAAGAGTCACAAAAAAATATTTCCCCCACAAGTACATCAAATTGCATGTACTTTGGTATCAGTTTGATGTGGTTGAAGCATTGGTGGTCCAACATTACCTGTGTACAATGCACTCACACCACAGTTGGCTCCAAGTACATGCACCTGGACTTTAGCGAACTTTGTGTTGATACTATTGGGTAAATATGTACATTGAGTGTTATGATATTGTAGTGTAATATAGGATAAAGGAACATAATTATGTAGCATTTTCTCAATTGGTAATATGCTACAGTAGACACTGTCTAGACAGAGCCAGTATGCGTTTATTTCCTGTCACGCTCCACTCTCCACTCCTTCACCTTGTACTGGTACTCAAGTACAATGAAATGTACTTGGACCCAACCCTGGCTGACACACACACACAAACACCTCCTCCATTAGTAACCCCTTGGCAGAGAAACAGTGGACTGGTGTCCAAAATAACGTTACATATCATGACACCATCCCCAGACATCTTCACCTACCTGCCTCAACCTAACAATGAACACACACGATCCTCCTGTGTACACCTTCCCTCCACACTCACACATACACAGGAAAGGAGCAACACACACCATCAATTAGAAACACTAATAAACACTCACTAGTTTAAAGGACGACTTGAAACTGAACTTTCCAATCCAACATTTCACTTATTTGATGCAACACCAACAATTTTCGTTTTGTAAAGCAGCTTATAATTTTAAGTTTTGTAAAATACATTAACTTACTTCATTTAGACAATTGCTTTCTTAGACGTGACTTGTTTCAGAGTCATTAGTGATTAATACAACACTACCGTCACTACTAATCACTGCACTCCCATCACCTGCCACACTACCTAGTTACCAGTACTTCTTCCAACACACACCAATCACAAACTAACGCAACTATATGTATGCTTGCACACACAGGCACACGCACACGCGCGCACACACACTAGTCAGACAGTGTGTGTGTGTGTGTTTGAGAAGCAACTCCACACACTTGTTGATTGCAAAGAAATATAAAAAATAGCTAACTTGGAAATAATTACTCCCCAACTGAGGCATTTCACTCATATATCACTTCATCTTTCTCTTAAAAATATAAAAAATAAAATAAAATAAAAATAATTCCATTCAATTCACATTTCCTGTTTGGCAGAAGCAAACATTCCGTTCATTCATCATCCTATTTATTCATTTCTTTCTTACATCAACATTCATCTCCCTTTCACCAAGCATGTTTAGAACCACCCGCTTTATCGTGTTAAATATACTGTGTTTGTATGGACCAATAAGAATTATATAAAAAAAATAAAATAAAATAAAATAAAATAAATAAAATAAAATAAAATAATAATGTAGTGAGTTTACTGAGATCTCTCCACATGTTGAAGAGCGAGACAAGTGTTTGAAGATAGTGATTAAAGAGTGATCAAAGTCTAGCTAATTGGTGGATATAACAAGTGAGGTAATTTAAACTTGCAGCTGTGGGGATAATTATGCATCTTGCACCAGTCTCACCTAAACTTCCCTTGCCTACCCTGCCCTGCCTAACCTCACCTTGCCTAACCTAACCTCACCTTGCCTTGCCTAACCTAACCTCACCTTGCCTTGCCTAACCTAACCTCACCTTGCTTAGCCTAACCTCATCTTGTCTTGCCTTCCCTAACCTTGCCTAACCTAACCTAACCTCATCTTGCCTTACCTTGCCTAACCTCACCTCACCTCACCTAACCTTACTCTGGGGTTGGGTCAGAACTTACGAAAAAAGTGCATGATTTTACCTGATAATTTCCTCGGCATCTCTCCCCTCACCAAGATCAAAGTTAGCATGTTTATATATCACCATTTATTTCGTGATTGATGAGGTAAAGAGTAATGACATATGACTTGTATGGTGAAATAAATACATGTGTTAGTGTGTGTTGAGTGTGACAGGTTAGTTAGGTGTATAGTTTCTACTATACTATAAATAAAATGTGGTAGCAATTTTTTTAATTATAGCTATCACATTTTTTTTGGGGGGTGTATTCCATGTTAGATTTGTCGTTAAAACATAAAACATGAAATTAATACTCTTTCTTTTCCAACTAATGACAAAATGGCATTCAAACGATAAAAAGCATTACTATTTTTTTTTTTTACATACTAACTCTAGGCAGTGCTTACAGGTACGGCAGCTGTACCTGTAAGTGCTCGCTTATAGATACGGCACGTGGCTAACTTTTGGGTGATAAAATATAAAAAGCTTATATAACAGCCAAATCGTATCTAACCTAATCTAACCATAACCTAACAAGTGCCATATCCTCATAATGCTCCCTTATAGATACGGCAGTTGCCTAACTTTTGGGTAAAAAGCTTATATAACTTAATCTAACTGAATCAAAGCATACCTAACATAACATAATCAACTTAAAATAACTTGAAAGATGCTTTACCAGGTAAATAATAAGACACAGGCCGTACAAATAGCAGATGACAACGCAGTACAGCTGCTGTATCTGTAAGCACTTGGTTATATGTAACCTAACTTAACATAACCTAAATTAACTTAAGCTAACTGAACTTAACCTTACCTAACTTAACTTAACCTAACTAATACCAAAGAATTTATCAAAATTTGACATGACAGGTGAAATATATTAGATAGAGGGAGAAATACTAGTAACTATGCTATGAAACAATACAGAATCAAGTTAGTATATCAAGTAGAAGTTATAATGTGAAAGTTACGTTAAAGTTTCATGCATGGAAATGGTTATCTGTGCTGAAGTTTATATCTTACATTTTTATTTAAGGTGCATCTCGTATCTGATATGAATTAATAGATTTTTAAGGGGAAGAGTAAGGAGCAAATCAACAAATTTTTTCTTCTTTACATTTTTATATATTTCTTTCTTTATCTTTCTTTTTTAAGTTGAATTAAAAGACAATTCTTCAGTTTCATTATCAAGCCGCCCCGACAAAGCTTCTTTTTTTTTTACTTTTCCACACTATAATCAGAGGTAAACACTCAATATTATAACGAAAACACGAGTAAAGGTCAACAGTTTTATAACATTATAAGCTTACTCACCACATTGAACAACCTTGAAGTAGTTACAAGGAAGAAAAACAAAGTTTAAGTCGTTCACGTAATTATAAA
>JAXIVD010005743.1:5000-15000 GCA_036785275.1 Cancer borealis
TAGTTAATCTCCTTCGTAGATTTTAAATAAATATGTTTGCTTCATGTAAACAGATGTGATTCAATCTTAGGTAGGGTGTGTTGAGAAATAGTATTATTTCCCACGTCCTCCTACATTAATGTAAGGGAATCAAGAATGGGATAGGATCCATGCTACCCTTCAAATTAAGTCGTCAGTGAATTATTTTCTTTATAATCAATATTTTATTTCCCTATAATATAAAATCTTCTATTACATTAAAAAAATTACTTTAAATTAATTATGTTCTCGTGTTATAAGAAATTATAGTATAGATCCCGGAATGGTGGCAACCTAGTTTAATTTTTTCCATCCATAAATAATAATTATAATCTAATTATAATCTAGTGGTTAGGACGCTCGCCTCACAAGCGAGAGGTCGCGGGCTCGATCCCCGCGCCGGGTAGGAGACATATGGACATAGTCTCTTATAAGTGTGTGGTCCCTGTTCACCAAACAGTAATGAGGTACCTGATCTCAGACGGGGTTTGTGACCCGCTTTCAGGGGGGAGAAAACAAATCTCCCATAAATAAAAATATACGGCCTCCTGATTAGTACAGTGGTAGCGCGCGCTGGCCTTGCATTAGCTTGGTCGGCAGATCGGGTCCCCCGCCCGGGGCTTGTGATGCTAAAAGTTGTTTACTGGGAGGAACTGCTGTGGTCGGGCACCACAGTGGTGCAGCGGTGGTCCACCATGGCTGTGAGGCATAGACCTCTAAACAAACACCAAGTAAATAAAAATTTCAATATTTCATTGCCACGTGCGGTGAGAACATATCTTTCAAATAACTTTCAATTTCATACTGGTGTCATAACAGGTGATATACTTTAACTTTCCCCGTTACCAATTACATAATCATCACCACAAAACTTACAGCTTTACGCTTACATCAAATTGTTTCCTTCCAGCTTTTTTTCATCGTGTTAACCAGCACTGCCGTCCTATCCAGGCCCAACCCACCGATAACCTCTCACTCTCACCTGTGGTCTCATGGGCCTACGCATCCATCCTACTCGCACCAAAGCAGCTATCCTACTTTGAAGAACCTACTATGGGGATGGTACTACCCTTCATTGCATGGCCGAGCGATGAGATGGTACTATCCTACACTGTACAATCCTGTCATGGAACAATTCTACACTACACGACATAACAGAACGGGCGCTTGGTACTACTGTCCTTACGGTAAAGACGATTTACTCCAGTCTTTTGAAACCTTTCATTTACAGCTCTATTGACAAGTTACATTCATTATTTTTTCAACTGTGTATGGCCTTTTGTCGTAAATATATTTGTCATTTTGTATTCCTATATTGTTCAGTACTGTAGCTCCCTAAGAATAAAGTTTAAGAAGGAAAATGTAAGAACATGAATCTGTATATTGTAGTTCCCTTAAAATCTAATAGAGAACAAGTATATTATTGTTCTCGTTATTCAAAAACTAACTAGAAAGATGCACTTCAGTTTACTATTCCTTTTCTTGACGTTGTTGTACTTATCGCATCCTGGAAAGCAAGGGGGTGAGAGTTAGAGGTTTCCATGTGCTTTCTTTAATTAACTTACTTAGCATTAAGATGAGTAAAAATAATATCTAAAAAAAAATTTGTGTTCAGGAATGAATGTTCTCATATCTCTGCTTTTCTGTTTTCTTTTCTACAGACAGTACTTCCTACGTCTTCGTCTACCATCCACACGACTACGATGACATCATGAGGAAAAAATGTTGGCGCACCCTTCAGAGGTGTGCCATTGGAAAAACTGGGGAAAATCTTGACAGGACTGTAATGAAAAAAACCAACAAACATACTAAAAATTGTAACCTTGGAAAGTTAGCCGTACATCCTTCTGCGAAAAAAAGGGTTGTTGAAAAGCCTATGAATAAGAAGAGTAATGAGCCTACTATTAGGAAGCGCGCTAGGAAGAAAAGTAGAAAAACGACGATGAAAGCTCCTGCAAAGAATCCAGTTTCTGTAGAGCCAGCGGTTTCAAGGGGTGACAAAACGACTAAGAATCCTGTTACTACGAGAGTTACTGATACTACGATTAAGAAGGATATTAAGAATGATCATCCTAAGAATAATACGGTAAAGGTTATTCCTAGACAGGCAACTGAGGTGTTCGCTCGAAAAGAGACCAAGGAAGAACTTTGCCCTAAGGATCCTAAGGAGGCCACGGAAAACCTTGATACTGAAAAAGCTGATGAGAAGCCTGCATGTGAAGAGAATAATGAAAAGCCTTCTTCTGAGGAGGGTATTGAGAAGCCTTCTTCTGAAGAGAATATGGGAAAGCCAGCTCGTGAAGAAGCGAGTAAGAAATCTGCGCCTGAGGACATCGAGATGCTTGCTCCGAGAATGGCTCCTCAAACTATTGAAATAGTGACTGATATTGAAAACGTTGCTGAAAAACTTGCACCTAAGAAATTTACTAAGGAACCTGTTTTTAAGATTGATACTACAAAGTCTGCTGCTGAAAAGGCGACTAAAAATATTACTGAGAACCTTGCTGCTGAGAAAGCTACTAAAAAAATTACTAAAAAGCCTTCAACTACGACGGAGGCTGTTAATATGATGGAAAGCTTTGGATTTAGAATGCTTCCAGAAAGTAATGAAGATACAGCTACGGAAAAGGCAATTAAAAAGACCGCAACTAAAAGATTGGAGAAGCATCAACCTAAAAAGCCTACTGAAAAGTTATACACTGACAAATCTGCCACTGCAAATACCAATGAAAATACGGCTTTGAAATCTTCCAAACCTATTTCTAAGAAAGCTTCAACAGATAAGACCATTGTGAAGTCTGCTATTAAGAAGGTCACTGATAGCACTGCTCAAAAGAATGCTGCTCCTGAGGTAACTAAGGAGGCTGCTAAAAACAATGTTTCTGTAGAGGTGACTGAGAAGGCTGTTGAAAAGGATACATCTGTGGAGGCCGCTGAGAGGGCTCCTAAAAAGGATACTTCTGAGGAGGTCACTGCGAGGGCTGCTGAAAAGGATACTTCTGTGGAGGCCAATGAGAGGGATGCTAAAAAGGATACTTTTGAGGAGGGCACTGCGAGGGCTGCTGAAAAGGATACTTCAGAGGAGGTCACTGCGAGGGCTGCTGAAAAGGATACCTCTGTGGAGGCCAATGAGAGGGATGCTAAAAAGGATACTTCTGAGAAGGTCACTGCGAGGGCTGCTGAAAAGGATACTTCAGAGGAGGTCACTGCGAGGGCTGCTAAAAAGGATACTTCTGAGGAGGTCACTGCGAGGGCTGCTAAAAAGGATACTTCTGAGGAGGTCACTGCGAGGGCTGCTAAAAAGGATACTTCTGAGGAGGTCACTGCGAGGGCTGCTAAAAAGGATACTTCTGAGGAGGTCATTGCGAGGGCTGTTAAAAAGGATACTTCTGAGGAGGTCACTGCGAGGGCTGCTAAAAAGGATACTTCTGAGGAGGTCACTGCGAGGGCTGCTAAAAAGGATACTTCTGAGGAGGTCACTGCGAGGGCTGCTAAAAAGGATACTTCTGAGGAGGTCATTGCGAGGGCTGCTAAAAAGGATACTTCTGAGGAGGTCACTGCGAGGGCTGCTAAAAAGGATACTTCTGAGGAGATCACTGCGAGGGCTGCTAAAATGGATACTTCTGAGGAGGTCATTGCGAGGGTTATTAAAAAGGATACTTCTGAGGACACTGCGAGGGCTGCTGAAAAGGAAAATTTTCAGGAAATCACTGCGAGGGCTGCTAAAAAGGATACTTCAGAGGAGGTCACTGCGAGGGCTGCTGAAAAGGATACTTCTGTGGAGGCCACTGGGAGAGCTGCTGAAAAGGAGACTTCTGTGGAGGCCACTGAGAGGGCTGCTGAAAAGGATGCTTCTGTGGAGGCCACTGAGATGGCTGTTCAAAAGGATACTTCTGTGGAGGCCACTGAGAGCGCTGTTGAAAAAGATACTTTTGTGGAGGCCACTGAGAGAGCTGCTGAAGACGATACTTTTGTGGAGGCCACTGAGATGGCTGCTGAAAAGGATACTTCTGTGGAGGCCACTGAGAGGGCTGCTGAAAAGGATACTTCTGTGGAGGCCACTGAGAGGGCTGTTGAAAAGGATACTTCTGAGGAGGCCACTGAGAGGGCTGCTGAAAAGGATGCTTCTGTGGAGGCCACTGAGAAGGCTGCCGAAAAGGATACTTCTGTGGAGGCCACTGAGAGGGCTGCTGAAGAGGATACTTCTGAGGAGGCCACTGAGAAGACTGCTGGAAAGGATACTTCTGAGGAGGCCACTGAGAAGGCTGCTGAAAAGGATACCTCTGTGGAGGCCACTGAGAGAGCTGTTGAAAAGGATGCTTCTGAGGAGGCCACTGAGAGGGCTGCTGAAAAGGAGAGTTCTGTAGAAACCACTGAGAGGGCTGCTAAAAAGGAGGCTTTGGTGGAGGCCACAAAGAAGGCTGCTGAAAAGGATACTTCTGAGGAGGTCACTGAAAGGGCTGATGAAAAGGATGCTTCTCTGGAGGCCACTGAGAGGGCTCCTGAAAAGTATACTTCTGAGGAGGTCACTGCAAGAGCTAATGAAAAGGAGATTTCTCTGAAGGCCACTGAGAAGAATGCTGAAAAGGAGAGTTCTGCGGAGACCACTGAGATGGTTGCTGAAAAGGATACTTCTGTGGAGACCACTGAGAAAACTGCTGGAAAGAATGCTTTTGAGGAGGACACTGCGAGGGCTGCTGAAATAGAGAGTACTGTGGAGGCCACTGAGAGGGCTGCTGAAAAGGATACTTCTGAGGAGGCCAGTAAGAAGGCTGCTGAAAAGGATACTTCTGTGGAGGCCACTGAGAAAACTGCTGAAAAGAATGCTTCTGAGGAGGCCACTGAGAGGGCTGATGAAAAGGATACTTCAGTGGAGGCCACTAAGAGGGCTGCAGAAAAGGATAATTCTGAGGAGGCCACTGAGAAGGCTGCTGAAAAGGATACTTCTGTGGAGGTCACTGAGAATACTGCTGAAAAGGATGCTTCTGAGGAGGCCAGTGAGAAGGCTATTGAAAAGGATGCTTCTGAGGAGACCACTGAGAGGGCTGCTGAAAAGGATACTACGGAGGAGGCCACTGCGAGTGCTGCTGAAAAGGATACTTCTGAGGAGGCCACTGCGATGGCTGCTGAAAAGGATATTTCTGTGGAGGCCACTGAGAGGGTTGTTGAAAAGGAGAGTTCTGTGGAGGCCACTGAGAAGGCTGCTGAAAAGGATACTTCTGTGGAGGCCACTGAGAAGGCTGCTGAAAAGGATGCTTCTGTAGACGCCACTGAGAGGGCTGCTGAAAAGGATGCTTCTGAGGAGGCCACTGAGAGGGCTGCTGAAAAAGATGCTTCTGTGGAAGCCACTGAGAATACTGCTGAAAAGGAGGCTTCTGAGGAGGCTAGTGAGAGGGCTGCTGAAAAGGATGCTTCTTTAGAGGCCACTGAGAGGGCTGCTGAAAAGGAATTATCTGAGGAGGCCACTGAGAGGGCTGCTGAAAAGGATGTTTCTGTGAAGGCCACTGAGAGGGCTGCTGAAAAGGATACTTCTGTGGAGGCCACTGAGAAGGCTGCTGAAAAGGAATTATCTGAGGAGGCCACTGAGAGGGCTGCTGAAAAGGAAGCTTTTGTGGAGGCCACTGAGAATGCTGCTGAAAAGGATACTACTGTGGAGGCAACTGAGAGGGCCGCAGAAAAGGATGCTTCTGAGGAAGCCACTGAGAGGGCTGCTGAAAAGGATACTTCTGTGGAGGTCACTGAGAATACTGCTGAAAAAGATGCTTCTGAGGAGGCCAGTGAGAGGGCTGCTGAAAAGGATGCTTTTGTGGAGGCCACTGAGAGGGCTGCTGAAAAGGATACTTCTGTGGAGGCCACTGAGAAAGCTGCTGAAAAGGATACTTCTGTGGAGGCCACTGAGAAAGCTGCTGAAAAGGATACTTCTGTGATGGCCACTGAGAAAGCTGCTGAAAAGGATACTTCTGGAGAGGTCACTGAGAGGGCTGCTGAAAAGGATACTTCTGAGGAGGCCACTGAGATGGCTGGTGAAAAGGATACTACTTTGGAGCTCACTGAGAAAGCTGCTGAAAAGGATACTTCTGGAGAGGCCACTGAGAGAGCTGCTGAAAAGGATACTTCTGTGGAGGCCACTGAGAGGGCTGCTGAAAAGGATGCTTCTGTGGAAACCACTGAGATGGCTGCTTCTGTGGAGGCCACTGAAAACGCTGCTGAAAAGGATGCTTCTGTGGAGACCACTGAGAGGGCAGCTGGAAAAGATACTTCTATGGAGGCCACTGAGAACGCTGCTGAAAAGGATGCTTCTGAGGAGGCGACTGAGAGAGCTACTGAAAAGGATGCTTCTGTGAAGGCTACTGACAGGGCTGTTGAAAAGGAGAGTTCTGTGAAGGCCAATGAAAAGGCTGCTGAAAAGGAGAGTTCTGTGGAGGCCAATGAGAAGGCTGCTCTAAAGGATACTTCTGAGGAGACCACTGAGAGAGCTGGTGAAAAGGATGCTTCTGTGGAGGGCACTGAGATCACTGCTGAAAAGGATGCTTCTGTGGAGTCCACTGGGAGGGCTGCTGAAAAGGATACTTCTCAGGAGGCCACTGGGAGGGCCGCTGAAAAGGATACTTCTGAGGAGGCCAATGCGAAGACTGCTGAAAAGGATGCTTCTGTGGAGACCACTGAGAGGGCTGTTGAAAAGGATGCTTCTGTGAAGGCCACTGAAAAGGCTGCTGAAAAGGATGCTTCTGCGGAGGCCACTGAGTGGGCTGCTGAAAAGGATGCTTCTGTGAAGGCCACTGAGAGGGCTGCTGAAAAGGATACTTCTGAGGAGGCCACTGAGAGTGCTGCTGGAAAGGATGCTTCTGTGGAGGCCAATGAGAAAGCTGCTGAAAAGGATACTTCTGTGGAGGCCACTGAGAGGGCTGCTGAAAAGGATGCTTCTGTAGAGGCCACTGAGAGGGCTGCTGAAAAGGATACTTCTGAGGAGGCCACTGAGAGTGCTGCTGGAAAGGATGCTTCTGTGGAGGCCAATGAGAAAGCTGCTGAAAAGGATACTTCTGTGGAGGCCACTGATAGGGCTGCTGAAAATGATGCTCCTGTGGAGGCCACTGAGAGGGCTGCTGAAAAGGATACTTCTGTGGAGGCCACTGAGAAGGCTGCTGAAAAAGATGCTTCTGTGGAGGCCACTGAGAAGGCTGCTGAAAAGGATATTTCTGTGGAGGCCACTGAGAAGGCTGCTGAAAAAGATGCTTCTGTGGAGGCCACTGAGTTGGCTGCTGAAAAAGATACTTCTGTAGAGGCAACTCAGAGGGCTGCTGAAAAGGATACTTCTGAGGAGGCCACAGAGAGGGCTGCTGAAAAGGAGAGTTCTGTGGTGGCCACTGAGAAGGCTGCTAAAAAGAATACTTCTGAAGAAGCCACTGAGAGGGCTGCTGAAAAGGATACTTCTGAGGTGGCCGCTGAGAAGCCTGCTGAAAAGGATGCTTCTGAGGAGGCCACTGAGAAGGCTGCTGAAAAGGATGCTTCTGAGGAGGCCACTGAGAAGGCTGCTGAAAAGGATGCTTCTGAGGAGGCCACTGAGAAGGCTGCTGAAAAGGATGCTTCTGAGGAGGCCACTGAGAAGGCTGCTGAAAAGGATGCTTCTGAGGAGGCCACTGAGAGGGCTGCTGAAAAGTATACTTCTGAGGAGGCCACTGAGAAGGCTGCTGAAAAGGATACTTCTGAGGAGGCCACTGAGAAGGCTGCTGAAAAGGATACTTCTGTGGAGGCCACTGCGAGGGCTGCTGAAAAGTATACTTCTGAGGAGGCCACTGAGAGGGCTGCTGAAAAGGATACTTCTCAGGAGGCCACTGAGAAGGCTGCTGAAAAGGATGCTTCTGTGAAGGCCAATGAGAGGGCTGCTGAAAAGGATGCTTCTGAGGGGGCCACTGAGAGGGCTGCTGAAAAGGATGCTTCTGACGAGGCCACTGAGAGGGCTGCTGAAAAAGATATTTCTGAGGAGGCCACTGAGAGGGCTGCTGAAAAGGATATTTCTGAGGAGGCCACTGCGAGGGCTGCTGAAAAGGAAAGTTCTGAGGAGGCCACTGAGAGGGCTGCTGAAAAGGATATTTCTGAGGAGGCCACTGCGTGGGCTGCTGAAAAGGAGAGTTCTGAGGAGGCCACTGAGAAGGCTGCTGAAAAGGATACTTCTGTGGAGGTCACTGAGAATTTTGCTGAAAAGGAGAGTTCTCATGAGGCCACTGAGAAAGCTGATGAAATAATTTTTTTTGTTGAGGCCACTGAGAAGGCTGCTGAAAAGATTCATTCTCAGGAGGCCACTGAGAAGGCAGCCGAAAAGGATTCTCCTGAGGAGGCCACTGAAGACTATATCTTTATGTAGGTAACCGAGTATGCTGCTGAAAAAGATGCTCATGTTGAAACCATTGAGGAGGCAACTGAAAAGGATGCTTTTGAGGAAGCTAATGACAAGGCTGCTGAAAGGATGTTTCTCCAGAATCGACTGAGAAGGCTGCTGAAAAGATTCTTCTGAGAAGACCAATGATAATGCTGCTGAATAGGATGCATCTCAGGAAGCCAATGAATAGGTTGCTGACGGTAATCCTTTTGTTCATGCCCTAGCATGGTTGAATGATTTTTGTTTGTCATTCTTTTTATGCACCAACTCTCCTATGAATTCGATCCTTTCTCATCTTGGCAATATGGAAATATTTACGAAATGTTATTGATCTTCAAGGGGCAACAACACTGAATACGTCGTTTCTGATCCTACTTCCAGCAATATCTATTGATCTTCCTGGCATATTTGGACAGCAATATGAACCTTAGAAATTAAATCAACGCCCTGGGAAACTTATATAGTTATGATCAGAGGCAAACTATCTTCACCATTTTAAACCTTTTGAGCAACAGCAACACCAGAATAAGGAGAACTTGATTCACGCAGAGATCTGGTTGTTTAGTCGCAGTTAAAGAGACTATTGAGAACCATATAATATTGAGACTACTATTTAAAAAAATCACTATAGAATTTACTAATGGCAAAGCTTCTGAGACTATTACTATGTAGACCATACGTGGCACACTTGATTAGGGCTAAGCAAACTGTATAGTTTAATCAAACTATAGGATTTTCTATATCTTACTCCACTAGGAATAAAAAAGAAATCCATCAGACTTCTATAAGATCAGTGCTGCAGGCTGAGAGCAGCTCTTCTCTCCTGCTACGCTTCCCCTCATTTCTACTTGACACATAACATTTCCTGATGTTTTCTGTAGATAAATTATTCCAATAAAATTTAATGAAAATATAGAAAGAATCTTATTAAGGAGTTTTTTTTTCCATAATGTACATCAGATACATACATTTACATATGTTGCTGCATTAGACATTCTGTTTTGTAGTAAAAGCATATACTAAGTCGCGGCTAACAGCTTTTAACAGGTGAATCATCGACACATGAATTATTTTGCTTCTTTTTTGTCATAAGTGATCAGTAGGCTAACAAGGTGACACACTACATAGTACAAAAACAAATTCAATGTCAGTCGCTAAAAAATAACACAAATGTTTTGTAATCAGAGAATTCAAGGTGAAAACGATCACATCAACCTATTATCATATCATATGAGAAATTTTAATCTATTGCCTTAACTTTTCTTACCTAACCCACGGGGCTAGACTTGCCGGGGGGTCCGTGTGTGTGTGTGTGTGTGTGTGTGTGTGTGTGTGTGTGTGTGTGTGTGTGTGTGTGTGTGTGTGTGTGTGTGTGTGTGTATGTGTGTGTGTGTGTGTGTGTGTGTGTGTGTGTGTGTGTGTGTGTGTGTGTGTGTGTGTGTGTGTGTGTGTGTGTGTGTGTGTGTGTGTGTGTGTGTGTGTGTGTGTGTGTGTGTGTGTGTGTGTGTGTGTGTGTGTGTGTGTGTGTGTGTGTGTGTGTGTGTGTGTGTGTGTGTGTGTGTGTGTGTGTGTGTGTGTGTGTGTGTGTGTGTGTGTGTGTGTGTG
>JAXIVD010005744.1:17500-27394 GCA_036785275.1 Cancer borealis
ATTCGAGTTCTGGCGTTGCGCAATGTAGGTGGTGCTGCAGAAATTGTCTCCCTCTCATAGGTGACTCTAGCATACGACTGGCCGGTGCTGCACGTGTGTGTGTGTGTGTGTGTGTGTGTGTGTGTGTGTGTGTGTGTGTGTGTGTGTGTGTGTGTGTGTGTGCGTGTACATGTACGTGTACGTGTGTGTGTGTGTGTGTGTGTGTGTGTGTGTGTGTGTGTGTGTGTGAAACAATGCTGTTTATGGTCAATAGTTGACTATTACTGAAAATCCTTGACTACTAGCTAAGTGCACGCTGCTCTCGTTGCTAGTGAGTAGGAGTGAATGCTTCTATGTGTTTAATGTGCTGGTTAGGATACAGAAGGAAGCTCCCATGACCACCCAATCCTCCTCTTCCTCGTCCTCCTAAGATGTCTTTCACCGCTAGTGGTTTCCTATTCATCACTCTGACTCCCACGCAGCTTCTGACGGCCACATCAATGCCATCTGTTGGTGCCGCCATGAATGTTTCCCTGGCTACAGTTCCTCCTTCGCTACACGCATCGCTGAATAGAAAGTAGCGAAACGAACATATCGTCTATCCACTTTTCTTTCGTGATGATGAACATGCAGCTTTAATACAACATACACAAATCATTATTGCTTCACTAATTTCCCTAAAGCAGAATCAACTAAGCCCAGCACTTTATTAACTTAAATTCTTTACTTATTACTACGTATGCGCGGTTTTAATGCATAACTTCCATTTCTTTTACGTGTTCTGTTAAACAAGAGGCATAGTATAGTCCTCTACAATTAAGGCAGGAGGTAAGGCCACTAAATTCATACCTATGGAGTATTTATATCGGCTGACTATCTCATAATGTTCTCCCACACTTTATAACCGCCATAGGTAAGAATATCCGACCTAAATATATTGCTAACTTTTCCGCCTGTTCTAGCACGGAAAGGGCACAGGTCTCCCATATTAGGCAGGAAGGTAAACCCGCTCAATTTTTTTCTTTACTTATGGGTGTATTCATAAACGTTATCGCCTAATGTTCCTCTAGTCCTTAAACTCTTCGCAATTCCGCCCAGTTACGAATATTCGGTTCAGATATACTACTACGTTTTTTACCTGCTGATGAGATAAAGGGTATTGTTTTCCACAAAATAGGTGAAAGGTACGGCCACTAAATTCCTACGGAGCGCTCATACAGGTCACCTTTTAATGTCTTCCCACACCTTCCACTCCTCGCTAACTACACGTCTGTCAGCTAATGAGTACAGCGTTATCTAAACTCTCTTGTTAGGGGCACGCCGGTGAGTTTGGGAGGCTTGCACAGCGGTAAAGTGAGTGGGCGCAGGTTAATTACTCCTCGGACGATAGAGAGTCGTAAACGTAACATACCAACACACCTTTTTCATGTCCGCCTATAAACTGATGAGGAGAGATAAAGCGTGCGCCGACCTGCGTCCACTTATAACTCGCCTTCCTTATCACGTTTATGTCTACTTTATGGCGGCTTCTAGCGACCCCAACCGTCACCCTTCGAGGAAAAGGACTATTACTTCCACTACTGCTGCTACTCACTACTATGGCTACTCTTCATCATCCCAAGGGAGACGCTCACTCACACCACACTTTCCGAGGTGACCAGCTTGACCGCCTCTCCATTCCAAGGGTTCAATGGTCATTAGAGTATTTTTTTTAATTCATGCACTCGATTATTCCTCATTTCTGTATGGAGACAATACGAGTGGCTATGAGAGTGAATATTAGCGACACAACAGTTCATGTTCCCTCTACATGTTACGTGATTTTCATTAACACTTAACAATGTCGACCTCTGTGATGCCTCCTTCCTGCGTAGATTTTATCATGCAAGGCAAGGGAAGCACATGCCTAGGGTGTCCTCACGTGCTGTCTAGAGCATTACAATAACTATACATTCATCTGAGGTTACGACTGGTCATGAAACACATATTTCAAAAGTAAAAATGCATACATGAATTAATATACTACAAATCCTTTTTTACTACTATATATATATATGCTTATTTACTTAAGTTTTATTATTCCTTTGGGCTATACACTTGTGTACTCAAGTAAGTGAATGTTTAATAGTGTTGTTATACGTCAACAAGGATACACAGTCCGTCTCCACCTGCAGGAGTTGGAAATGGAGAGAAAATTACACACAGGGACTGCACGTGTCACACAAAAAAGTACAAAAAACAAAAAAACATAAAACTCTCTACTACTCGACTCTTCCTCCACTCGCCCTCAAAACACGAGGAGGAAAGTTAAAATTCATTGCCATTTTACGTCGAGAATAGTTTCGTATATGCCGGTGTGTGTGTGTGTGTGTGTGTGTGTGTGTGTGTGTGTGTGTGTGTGTGTGTGTGTGTGTGTGTGTGTGTGTGTGTTGTTCTCACCTCCCAACACATCTGTTTACGTAACGTTTGTACCTATCGCCCAGTGGTGCTAGTGGTGGTGGTCGTAGCTGTGATAGCGGTGGTGGTGGTGGTAGTGGTGGTGGTGGTGGTGGTGGTGGTGGTGGTGGTGGTGGTGGTGAACCTCTGTCCGTGGGTCGGCTGGTTCATGACTCGTTGACTCACTCATCTACCACCACCATGGGTTAAAAGGTTCCTGACTCGGGAGTTCTGTGCCGTGGTTGACGAAACAGATTTCTTAACTCTCCTTTCATTCCCTTCCATGCAGCTGCGAGTCACGAGGGAGGCGAGGGCGGGGGCCGGAGACACGTGGGAAGGTTTTAATCACTTACGTTTGGATTTTGATTAGTTGTGCTTCAGTTTGTTGTTTGTGATTTGAATAGTATTGTTATATATATATAGTTTTCTTTTATTTCGTTTTCTTTGTTTTGTTTCTCTTCTACATGTCTATTATATTGTTCTTCTTATTTATTCTTCGTCTTTGTATTCCCCTTCCTCTTGTCCTTTTGCTCCTCCACTTCTCTACGCAGCTTCTCCAACTCTTCATATTGTTCTGTTCTATCCCTCTCGTAAACTGCGTCTATATCTGTCCTGCGCTCCTTCCTTTGTTCCTTCCACTCCACCAAGACTTCCTCTTCCACCTCCTCCTTCTCCTATCCTGACCATCTTCTGCCCCACTCCTCCTCCTCCACCTTCTTCTTCTCCTACTCGACTTCTTGTTTTTTTCTTCTTATTTTACCTCCCTCGTACTCAGACAAAGGGATGAGTCAGAGTACACGAAGGGAAGATGGGGGAAGGCACTTCATGTTGTGAGTGGCGCTGGGTTGATGCAGTAGGGTACGGAGTAATGATTTGAGTCTAAGTGTGTTGTGCTAGTGTTGTGTTCCTGGTGATGCCGATGTCTTTGTGTGTGTATGTGTGTGGGTGTGGGTGTGTGTGTGTGTGTGTGTGTGTGTGTGTGTGTGTGTGTGTGTGTGTGTGTGTGTGTGTGTGTGTGTGTGTGTGTGTGTGTGTGTGTACAATTCTATCTACTCATAAAATTGCGTCCTTGTTTCCGAGCTTTGTGAGTGAGTGGATTGTTTTTTTGTGGGTGTGATGCATGTGTTGACTGGGTGGAGTAAGTTATGATGTGGGTGTAGGATTGTTGGTGTTCCGACACTGTTTTCATAGTGTTATACCATGCAGTTCTAATGCAAATATATTCATTACACATATACCATAAACTTTAGTAGTATTTCAGGTTTTAATTTCCATATGTCATCGTCATTATATATATCTAACCACTTTATTTTTTGTACCGTGATTGACGTTGAGCTGGTGTTAATTTGTAACGCTCATGTTATGTGATACATATAGCGATCATAGTAGCCTGTGCTGTATGTAGCTATGTATAACATGAGTTGTGTACAATACAGTGCAGCGCTACTCTACTGTATAGTATTACATCATTACTCTAGCTTCCGTAACAATGGCGTATTACGTAGCGTGACGTCATTAGTTCACCTTCGATAACCCCGCGAGGTGCACTGCGATGAAGTGTGAGGCAGTGTGGTGTGACAGGGTGGAGGAACTTGTGGCAAGTTATGGTTAGGTGTCACGTGTAGGGTGTGGCGAGGCGATGTATGGGTGTGGCTGCCTTGTGTTATGACTTAAGGGAGGTAGGGGTAGGGGTGGAATAACTAAGTGCATGACTTTTTGTATGACTATGCTAAACACTACGTAAACGAACTTAATTTTGATGTGGTGTGATGCAAGATTATACAAATAGAAGCAATTGGTGGAGATTCAGTTAACATTAGAGGTGTCTTGCCACTCCTCTTTTGAAAGAGTTCAAGCCATAGGCAGATGGAAAAACAGACAAAGGAAAAGAGTTCCATAGTTTACCAGTGTAAGGGATGAAAGAGTGAAGATACTGGTTAATTCTTGCATTAGGAAGATGGACAAAATAGGGATGAGAAGAAGCAGACAGCCGTGTGCAGTGAGGCCGCGGGAGGGGTGGAGGCATGTAGTTATTCAGTAACATAAGAATGACTGTGACACCAAGATTATTAAATTTCACCTCTTTTATATTACTGGGAGATGAACCACTGCATCGCCTGTTCCCCTTCACCTCATTTCGAAATCAAGGCTTCATATTAGGAGCCGTGAATTAGAATCTAAATTCTATAACATCCCGTCTTCCCCTTAATAAGATTTGGATTCTTTCACGAGGGGAGCATCAATCCGCCTCGGGAGCTTAAAATGGCTTTGGAATTTCAAACTCTTTGTATTCTAGTTTGAAGCAGCCCATCAGCAATTTTTTTTTTAATAGACAGTGTGGGTTGCAGCCTTCCTCTTTCTGTATATATCACAGTTACATTACAAGCAAAATAAAGAAGAAATAACACGTGAGGGATATATACAGACAATGTTTCGTACATAAGCGAATGAAAATAATGAAGCACGTATACGTTTACGTCAAAAGCTGAGCATCTTGTACAACCTAAACCTTCTTTCTTGGCAACACAGGGAAAAGTATTCAAATTAATAGTTTCATTATTCCACAAAATGAAAAAAAGAAAGAAAAAATAAAGAGCTGAGGAAGATTCACTTAGCAAACGAATGAATCCCCAAGAAATTACATCCTAAAGTGAAGGAAGCAATAAGTAAACAAAACTCTTACTACATACGCGCAGCAAGTGTTTACATCATCATCATCCACCCCAACTACCATTTTTCGTCACACAATGGCTGAAAAGTGAGTAAATATTAAATGTGTCTTTTAACTCTACGATCTGAGTCCGACGCTCAGTAATGGATCTGGGTTGAAAATGGGAAATCATCTTTTCCTTCGTGACAAGGGGACGAGGAGGCTTACTGACTGCAGCTTCTGCCTTGGTAAAGTGGAAAAAAAAGTTCAAGAGGTTACTCCTGCACTAAAAAAAATGACAATAAGGTTCTCAAAAGTTAGTAAAGAGGAAAAATGTGAAAACGATCCTGGGTGAAAGGGTTACAATGACAAAAAATACCTAGATGTGAGAGAGAGAGAGAGAGAGAGAGAGAGAGAGAGAGAGAGAGAGAGAGAGAGAGAGAGAGAGAGAGAGAGAAAAAAAAATACTGAAGCGTGCAAGAGACGAAACCCAAACCAATGTTCTAAAAAATAATAATAATAAAAAAACGAACATAAATTACTCAAAAGTTTTTTTTTAATAGAAATGAGGCAACATATCACTGAATAGAATCAAAATTAACGTCTCGTATACTTTGGTAATGTAGGTTTAATGAAGGAACAATAGGGACAAGCAGTACATAGCTACAACTGAACTCAGGATCTTTGAGAATGATGCTATATAATGGAGGTACGGACAAAGGTTAGGTAGATAGGTACATAGTGAGGAAAGTCAACACGAGAAGTAGGAGGAGGGAAGGGAGCTACACCCAATGAGTAACATGATGAGAGAAGGAGTAAAAAAGAAAGAAGAAAGAGTTCACCTTCCTTTGTTTTGTTTTTCACCACCTTCTTATGGCGTGGATGGCTACAAAGGAAGGAAAAAAAAATTTCTTTGTCTTGGAAATACTCTCCCTTTACGGTTTTATGGAGCGGCACTTATCAACTTTTTTAAGCCAATTTATTTTTTCTATGAGAGAACAAAAAGTCAGAAAGAACAAAGGTATGTATGTTTAAGACAGTTACGTCCAATACCAACGAGGAGGATTTCCGTCACGGCTGTTTAACCAAAATCTGCAAAACCGCTTGGCTAAAGAACCCTCTGCTGAGGATACAAGAAGACAGGCGTGAATAGATCTTTCAGAAAACACCAACAACTGTAATGTATGAGCTAAGGTGAAGGGTGACTAAGACTATTTAGAGGATGGATTACAGTATCACACGAAGTGCCAAGCCGCCAGCCCATATAGAGGCACACTTGACATTCCCGGCCTGGCTCTCACCGCCACCACCCGTGCTGTTGTGTGCTGCACCACGCATGGCTAAGCAAGCTGATGGTGCTGCTAACGCTAGCTGCTGATACAGTGTGCAACTGTTCGGATCAAAGTGATGATTGTCTTAATTCTAACTTCCACATTGCACCAAACTCATAAATCAAAACGGAAAATAAATATCGGGTGCATTATTTAGATCGAGAGCGATGCGTTCTCCTCCGTTATTACCGGCGGCAATTACTCCCGTGGTACAGGTGAGTCACTGGTGGCAGGGCAAGGACCGGGCACATGGCGGCGCTCAGGTGATTGGGCTGATAAAGAGTAATATCCTGCAGGACTCGTTTGGCCACCAGCTGCGTCACACAGGCCGCCTCCACCTCCAACCCCCCCCTGGCAGACGTACAGGCAGCCAACCAGATACAATTACCACCAACCATCTTATCCACGTGTTGCATCCTGGACTGCCGTTGAAGTGTAAATATACAAATCCTCTGCCTCGCTTTTCCACCGATGCTGTTTGTGGCTCAAGTGCAAATACCAGAAGAAAAAATGTATACCACCAACTCCACTTCACGCTCTCCTGCACACCTTTCACGTTGACGGAAAATATAACATTCTTTCTCCACACACAACCACGCTCTCCTTTATGTGTTTTATGTTCGTCTGTAGTTGGTGTAAATATTAAAATTTTATGTAGCAAGTCGCTATGCTTCCCAACCATCCACTGATCCTCCACCCTTCCCGTCCCTCACAAAGCGTTCCACTCATCCTGCTGCCGATGTTACCTCGTGAGTGCAACGTAAATATGGAAGTTTCCACACAAATTAATCCACCAGAAGAAAATGTGGTTTACTACGTCAGATGAGATTAATCAAGGTTATATATATTTAGGTAATCAACCAAAACGACCAACTACTTCCCCGATATTAAAGAATTACGTAAACCATAGTGATGCTGAAGCACACAAATGTCTAAGATTAAAAAAAAAAAAAACTTTACTAATTAAATAATTAACAAAATTTTTTCCATAAAAGAGGAAACTTACTAGTACACAGCCGCACTCAAACACACACATACACACACACACACACACACACACACACACACACACACACACACACACACACACACACACACACACACACACTGAGACAAAAGCAGTCCAATATCTGAACAGTCGAAGCAAAAAAATGTATATTCAAATAAGGTTTTAGCTTTCATAAATCTATTTTTTTAAACATCGAAATTATTCCAGCGTGTGTGCATGCGTGCGTGCGTGCGTGCGTGCGTGCGTGCGTGCGTGCGTACGTGGGTGGGTGGGTGGGTGGGTGTAAGTGTGTGTGTGTGTGTGTGTGTGTGTGTGTGTGTGTGTGTGTGTGTGTGTGTGTGTGTGTGTGTGTGTGTGTGTGTGTGTAGTGGTTTCTTCAGTCGTTTTCTTTTTAAATAATAGTACAAGGCAACCTAAAAATACAACCAGTTTTTGTCATCCTCCAACCCATCACTTAGTACAGACAAAAACATTATAATAGCTACAAACGATGACCTGTAATAAAACAGTTTAATATTTAATTGATGGTGTTATTTTTTGGGGGGATGCAAAACACGATTTACTTATCTACTTTTCAAGGCTGTCTGTTTTGTCAGTCTGTTTGTCTGTCTATCTGTAATCTTTGTGTTTAGTAAAATTCTCTCTCTCTCTCTCTCTCTCTCTCTCTCTCTCTCTCTCTCTCTCTCTCTCTCTCTCTCTCTCTCTCTCTCTCTCTCTCTCTCTCTCTCTCTCTCTCTCTCTCTCTCTCTCCCTCTCTCTCTCTCTCTCTCTCTCTCTCTCTCTCTCTCTCTCTCTCTCTCTCTCTCTCTGTGTGTGTGTGTGTGTGTGTGTGTGTGTGTGTGTGTGTGTGTGTGTGTGTGTGTGTGTGTGTGTGTGTGTGTGTGTGTGTATTAACAATTAGAAAAAAGGGGGATATACACACACTCAAAGAAAATAATAACAATAATAACGTTAAGGAAAAAGTGAAAATACAGATATAACCAGTGATATATGTTCCACCTGTCCATTCACAAACCTGCGGACTCTCTCCCCAAACACACTACGTTTGTCTAACTTTACTTAAATCTGGACAGTCAAGAAGGTCGAGTTTCATGCCTTCAAGCCTTCAGTAGAAAGTACAGGAAGTGAAATGCTTAGCCACACACACACATACACACACACACACACACACACACACACACACACACACACACACACACACACACACACACACACACACACACACACACACATATACACGAGCCATATGGTGATTGCGTGTGGTCCCCGTCCTTCGAGTTCAGCGGATCGGAAGCTTTATTCAACCCCTACATTTTGCACCTCGCTACATCCGCACCCACCACACGCGAGTTCCGGGCCTCAAGTCTCTACATTTCCGTTCGTGTTTGTTCCGCCAGAAGAATTTATGTATACGCTATGAATGTTTTTTTTTTATGCACAGTTCTACCTGTATCTTTTTTTTTTTTTGGTGTGTGTGTGTTCGGGGGGGGGAGGGAAGCAACTGCCATACACCCTGGATGACGCTGTGATCTGTCTACCTGAATAATGATTGGAGTAAGAAACCCATCTACAGACTCTGATGCTGCAGATAAAGTTTTAGCACTGAAGATATTAAGTCCACAGCATATCACACACACACATACATACACACACACACACACACACACACACACACACACACACACACACACACACACACACACACACACACATACATACACACACACACAGGTTGTATGTTCGTGAGGTGTGTTGAGGTAGAAGAGGGGAGGGATGCATCAACTGTATTTATCTCTGCACAGATCAATCTATCCCCCTGCATGGCCGACCCTTCTCCCTCTTCACTCGCCTTATCCTGTTGATTGTTGTCGAGATGATCTGCTGTCAAGGGGAGGATGTTATCGTGTTTAGTAACTCCCCCGCGGCGTGTACGATAACTACCAATTGATAACATCCTAACTTAACGCTCGATTCAATATCTTTTTTTTTTTCTTCTATCTAAATCTGTATCAGTGTACGATTATTCTATCACATGAATATACAGAAAATAAAACTACATGCAAGAACACTTATTAATCAAAACAGCATGTGAATTCAGAAAAGAAAAATATTTGCTAGGTTTTATTTATTGTGTAACCCTCTACGGAGCAAGTTTTTTTAAGGGCGTTGTGCAGGTAAAAAAAAAAACGGAGGGAGACAAGATGCAACGATGCGCAAAATACTGGAAGACTGAAAAGAGTGTTCGAGGACGAGGATATGATGTGTTTGTAGGTCAGTGAGTGAGGGTGAGGGGAACTAAGTGTGAGGGTACAAGGGGATCAAGTCTATGAGTGTGGGAGGACAGTGAGTGAGGGTGAGTGCGACAGCGTTGGCGTGGGAATCACTTGAGAGGAGTAGGTGTAAGGATGAAAGGAATATGATATAACTGAAGGTGAGGTGAATATTACGCTGACAATGAAAAAGAGAGCGAATGATAGTGAGGAGAACAG
>JAXIVD010005745.1:2500-27390 GCA_036785275.1 Cancer borealis
CTTTCTTAGTGATGAGGACTTGCTGGAGCTGCTGGATGGGTACTACTGAAGGAGAGGTGACCGGAGGAAGAAGGCGGTTGAGGTCTCTGTAAAAGTAGCTACGTCATGGTGCCTGGCATGAAGAAAGACAAGCAATACTGTGAGCTTTGGAGGAAGTGGTGTTTATATTATTCCTCTCATACATGAAGCCTTTACACACACACACACACACACACACACACACACACACACACACACACACACACACACACACACACACACACACACACACACACACACACACACACACACACACACACACACACACACACACACACACACACACACACACACACACGCACACACACACACACACACACACACACACACACACACACACACACACACACACACACACACACACACACACACACACACACACACACACACACACACACACACACACACACACACACACACACACATACACACACACACACACACACACACACACACACACACACACATTCCTGTTATTCAATCAAAGTTGCCACAGTATATCAGCTCCTAGGTGGTCACTACGAGATGCGTGCCACCCGCTGTGCCTTGCCAAGAAGAGGAACACAAGCCCTTCACTCGTACCTTTCTGAGAGGCGTCGCTTGGGAATATCGTTATGAAGGGAAAGCCGAACATAAATAAGAAATATTGCAGAGGAAAGTAGGTGAGAGATTAATGAGAGTGAGAGAATATGTAAAAAAAAAGTGTAAGAAGTGAGAGTAAGGCCTCGGTATAGTCTGGAACTCTTAGGAAGGAGAAGAGTTAATGCTTCTATGGGAGGGAGGGATGAAGGCTGCCTCTCCGGGGAAGCATCTGAGCCCCGACACTCCAGTGATTGAGTGTGACGCATGGCAAGGAACCACTGCCCGGCGCCCCACTAAGACATGCTGAGGGTGAAATTTTTCCTTCCCCGAGCCATAATGAGGAACTCGGAACTCCAAGTGTGGTGTTTTAAAAAGGGGTCAATGTCTCTCTCTCTCTTTTTTTCTCTCTCTCATGTAGTAAATTAGTTGATTCTGCAATGCATCTGCTTCCTTGGAGGCCACAGCAATTCTCTCCGCTCAGATAGGAATGTACCCGTACCATCATCGTCTTCTTTGGGCCAAATACGTAAAACATCGAACGGCGCCGGATCTCCTTACGATGCCGTACACCTATACACATAACCTGGGAGCCGCCATAGTGGTACAAGTTACAGCGTCGTAAGTAAAGGTGTGAGTAAAGGGTGAGAGCTGCCGTAGTGAGTTTCAGCTGCCCCTCACGAGACTTACGGCGTCGTTAGCGTTACGGCGAAGATACAGTACTGAAGAAAAAAATATGTATATGGGAGGCTAAGTCCAAGATTTGGCAGCGGAACTTAAGCGCGCCCACCATGATAAAGCTTTAGAGCACTTTTGGGTATCCATAGTTGTGTCCCCTTAGTTAGGACACCGGCCACCGCCTCCCTCACACTCCGACGTTGTAAAAACTGGAGTCGAAAAAATATCCGTCAGACATTGTTTATAAAATTAGGACATCACTTGATCCCTGAACTGACCAAATGTGTTCGGCAAAGCATGGCGGGGACGGTGGTGATAAGCGGAAGGCAGATCGTTGAGACAGTCCATACATACTCGTACTGTACATGTAAGGGAGATATAAATATAAATCCATAGTAACGGCAACTGCACCCAGCGATCTTTGACCATTGTTCAGGTAGTGGTGAATATATCTGCGGTACCAGGAATCAAGCCCCGCCAATAGATATGTGTGAACCCTGCGTCCTCCAATGCAGTGAAGCCTTTGTCGTCCTTTTAAGTTCACATTCTGGTTGGGTTCGTTTCAGTCAGCGCGTTAGTGTCTTCATGTTTTGTTTTAATGTCATTGTTGACTTACATAAAACATCCTTAATCAGCTGCATTAATGAGCAACGTTGCGTGCCGTCAATACTAAATATACTCAAACAATCTAAATGTCTCACTACAACTATACTTCTAAATGTTAGTGTGAAGTGATGCTTGTACTTACACAGACTTGTGTGAGAAGAAATAGCTGACTGGTCGTGGCTCAGTGGCCTGATGTTTCGGGGGGGGAGGGGTAGGGGATGGCGGGTTTGAGGCGAGGCTTGTGCTGCGCCCGGGAGCAACATGCAAGGTCTGCATGACCTTCACAAATGTGTTGTTGAAGGATATATAATCTGAAGTGTCATGAAACAAGCTCAGTGCTGTTCACCGTCCTTACGTTGGCTGTGTGGGTTGAGGTGCAGTCCTCGGCTCCTCCTACCTGTTCCAAGGGATAGATCCTTCAGAGTCACCACCTTATGGACAACTCATGTTCATAAAAATCTTTTGATTCCTTGAAAAGTACAAAGCTTCACAAAAAGTGACAGCAAACTACTTCACGAGCTTTAAAAATAATCTACCAGAATTTCTGTTGAAGGCATCAACTTGAGCACCTGCAGCAGACTTCCTGGAGACTGTGTATACGTGCGTCAACTGTTGATGGAGCAATAATTACACTTCCTTTCCTCTCCAGAGAATCAGAAACAAGCTTACCCTTCATGTGGCATACAAAGATTTCCATAATAATTAATGCGACTGACTAATAGGGTGAAGGAATGGATGTGTGGATGCATGTGGTTTGCGGGGGGGTAGAGGGGGAGGGGTGCGTCAGGGTACAGAATGAGCGTGCAAGGAACAAAAGAAGCATGACGGTTCAATGTCCACAAAACACTGTTGATGAAGCATAAAATGTTCCTCAACTGGAGATAATCATATGTTTTCTGTATCCAGCGCAGGAAATGATAATGGTTGTAACTCCAGAGAGATTGATCTTTCCTAGGCATTTTCAACGCTATGTATCAGGTAGTTACAGAAGCCTCTAAGTCATCTACAAATTTTTTTTCTCTCCGAGGGAATGCTGTTTGCGTCCTTGCATTGGTTTGTTTTCATTGTGTTGATGGGTGGATGGGTATGCCGATGGTTGTGGTGGAGGCGGTGATAATCATTAGGAGGGAGTGGGTGCTTGTTTGTCCCTTGTGTACTGTGGGCGTTGTGATGGGCTTCCTCGTTTGTAAGAATTGTCAGGCGTGGTGATTGCTGACTGTCTCGTATAAGTAGGGAAGTAAAGTGCTCTGTGCTGATCACCATACTTGGCTATCTTCTTCATGATGTTCTGCTCTGTGGTGGTGGTGGTGGTGGTGATGGTGGTGTTGTAGTGTGGTCAAGGCTAACGTGCTGGCTTGTGTGGCGTTTAAATCACCAAATATATATATGGAGGTTAAAGACAGCCTCCAGATATTATTCCTCGCCCTAGATTCATTAATTAATTTAAGTGATGCATTTTCTTCTGACGGCAGATATGAGTGATCAGATTCCTGTGTCAACGATGTGAGGTGGGTTTGGCTGGCTAGTAATCTCAACGTAAGATTAACATCATCTTTACCAATAGCAGAAAGTTAATCCCGCCTTAAGTACACACTATGAAAACATAAACAATACAATAAATAATATAATTTTCAATACATAAACAGTATTATTGTATTCTTTCTTTTGTGTGTACTTTTAATACCTGGTTGGATGGAAACACACACTGGACAGCAGATCGCCCCTTCATCCTTGTGTTGTGTTGCTTCAGCCTGACTCGCTACTCAGTAATAGGTTTCTTTAATTAACTGAATTCTAGCTAACGACCTAAGATAAGGCAACCACGAGGTATAACGACACGAGGAAACTCCAGAGATACATAGAATACGTGTTTATTTAAGGATTCAAGTGTTGTAAGCTGCAGCCACGACCAGACGGTTTTAACAGTCATGAGGCTCCACTGAGGTTGACTTTGATATCCAGTCCTGAGTTGGGAGACAAGGAGAATACCTTCCCGCAGGCACTCTCTCATTGAATGTATTTATTGATAGTCTTATCACTATTAGTTTTTTTCCAGGATGTACGAAGGCATTGCTATCCAAACACACTGGAATTTATACACATTCTCCAAGAAAGTTTCGTATACGATTCATGGTGTTGAGGTCAGCGCTGATATATTCTTGGTGACAGGAACCGGTTGTTATCGTAATCATGCAAGAAAGAGAGAGAGAGCGAGAGAGAGAGAGAGAGAGAGAGAGAGAGAGAGAGAGAGAGAGAGAGAGAGAGAGAGAGAGAGAGAGAGAGAGAGAGAGAGAGAGAGAGAGAGAGAGAGAGAGAGAGAGAGAGAGAGAGAGAGAGAGAGAGAGAGAGAGAGAGAGAGAGAGAGAGATTATTGTTATTATTCCAGTATTATTGAATATTATTTTAGCCATCCACAAAGAGCCACTCAGTTTTTGTCCGTGTCCTTAGAGAGTCTTTACATATAATTACATAGAAAATCAGACCACACAAATCATAGGGTCTGGCGAAGAGCGGGATTTATTTTCTAACCTATTTTTGTTTGCCTTTGGCCGCCACCCTTATACTGTATAAAAAAATAAATAAATAAAAAAGTAGGTGGACTGAGACTCGACACAACTCCATCCCAGAGACACTTTAGGTTTAGAGTAAGAGATGCGAAATTACTTCTATCGGAGTTGGCCTGTGATTGGCTGGTTCATGTGGGCGAAAGGCTGGGATTCCTGCCCTCCTGTATGTGCAAATTTACGTTATTTTGTTTATTTTTATTTTTATTTATAGTTTTATTTATATATATATATATATTTTTTTTTGTTTTGTTTGTGTGTATAATAATAAGATGGGAAATACTAGATAAATTTTCAAACATGTAGTAGTTAAGGTCTAGCAATTCCTCTTCATCCCTGGTCTTGGTTTTGATCTAGACTTGATCTTTATTATTCTGTTGGGTCTCAATTCCATTCAATATGATCCTCCAGTTGACTTGAGGTATTTTTTTCTAGATGGCCATAACCATCCCCTCAAAGTGCCTTCCATGTGGTCAGTGACATTAGAATCAATAAAAATAAACAGAATGAGTGTGTGAATTCTTGTTGATGCGAATTTCTGCGGAAGCTTACAAGGATGTTTGCAGTTGTTGTTGCTCTGCTGTAGGTGGCCTCGATAGTATGAGGCAATAAAAACAGGCAAGATATAATCATTCTAATCCAGTAAAAATGTATTCTTAGAGACTGGCAACCCGAGGCGTTTCCTGAAGCAGTGGTGCAGCGCCAACTGTGCGTTCCGTCCCGTCCGTCACACCTGCGCTAACTGGGTGCGGCAGGGAATATAATCTGAGCGTCAGTGCTGTCTGCCCACCGAGGATGACGCGGTGTGGTCGCACAGAATGATTACTTTAAACATGCAACATTAGATCAGTTTAATCTCTCGGTTGGCAGCTGTTCGCGTATATTTTTGTGATATACTACATATATGTATACGTAGTTGAATAATAGGGATCAACCGAACATTGAGAATAAACTTTAGAAATTTGTGGAAAATTTTGCAACGTGTCGTCCACTGCCAACCCACTCCCACCTGGAGGCCTCGTGCCGGCTGCTGCTGCTGCTGCTGCTGCTGAGAGCCAAATCCAGATTTTCCTGTTTTTCGCCAGCACATCAGACTGAGCCAAGGGGCCGCTTAGGCTAGGAAATTGAGAAAAAAGAGGCGCGTGAATGAACAGAGTGACAGGCATTACCGTCTACGCCTCACCCACGTCGTCTAGGTAATGTGAATTCCTTTTTTTTTCGCTATTTCTTGCCATTACCTTGTATGTTCTGTCCTTACATGTTGTCTGATTATGTACGTATGTATGTATGTATGTATGTATAAGTGTGATGTAAAACACACTTTATTTCTTTTCCCTTTTCTAAGTATGTTCACTTTAGGGAAAGAAACAAATTAAACACTTGTGAAGGGGTGCTATAAGTGAGGGAGGAGGAGGAGAAGGAGGGAATCAGATGGTAGGGAAGGAAGAGGGAAGAGAGGGTAGAGGGGAAGGATGGAAGGGAAAAGAAGAGGGAGTGAATAGAAAGGGAGGAAAGGAGAGAAATATGGAATAGAGTGGAAGAAGAAGGGAAGGAGAGAAAGAGGGATAGGAAGGAAGGAGAGAGGTAGTGTGAAAAAAGTAAATGTGTATATTAGTATTTATGAAGGAAGGAAGGAATGGAGGCAGGAAGGAAGGAAGGAAGGAAGGAAGGAAGGAAGGAAGGAAGGAAAGAGAGAATTAGATAGATAGATGAAATAATGATAAAATATAGAAAAGAAATGATAAAATATAGGAAAAGAAATGAAGATATAAGTGATTAATTGAGAGAGAGAGAGAGAGAGAGAGAGAGAGAGAGAGAGAGAGAGAGAGAGAGAGAGAGAGAGAGAGAGAGAGAGAGAGAGAGAGAGAGAGAGAGAGAGAGAGAGAGAGAGAGAGAGAGAGAGAGAGAGAGAGAGAGAGAGAGAGAGAGAGAGAGAGAGAGAGAGAGAGATAAACGTATTCAAAAACATAATCGGGTTGGAAATTTTTATCTAGCAATCGTTGTTGTTGTTCTGTTTCTTTAATATTGGTTTGATTTTTATCAATGTTTCGTACAGTTGTGTATGGAATATTTTAGTGTTACGTTCCTTTGTTAGAATGATAACACTTTGACACTCGCACGAGGCGCTGAGGAACTGTTCAGATCCAAGGTGTCACAATGGGAGAGGTTGGAGTTGAATCATCCAAGGGTCCAAGCTGTTTTATACATCCAAATATTTACTACCCCAATATTTTGGCCACCTCAGTTTTGAAGGTTGTGATAATAAGCAAGGTAATCCTTACAATGAATTCAAAGAATTCCAAAACCATGCATGATGATGGTGAGGTGAGTGTGGGCTGCTGCTCCTTCCTCCGCTGCTGGGTGCGGCTGTTCAAGTCACTCTTCAAGAAGAAGAAGGTGGCGGCGGTGGAACAGGAGGAAGGTTTGCCTGAGACAGAGGCGCAGAATGAAGGGCCTGTGAAGGTGACTGGACCAGTTAACACTGAGAAGGTGACTGGAGGCATAGACTTGAACTGCCTCGATTTCTTCGAGGAAGACTTCTTGTCTGCGGCTGAGGTCTGCTCTGCACAGCACCAGCCCGTGCCTGACCTGGCACTCTTGGCCCTGGCACCACATCACCAGGCGCCCAAGGCACTACCAGTGTCGTGGGCCTGTGTGGTGAGGGTCGCCAAGGCCAAGTCCAGCTGGTGCGACTTTCCCGTGCCTGTCCGGCCCGGGGAAGTGTGCGACTCCATTCTAGAGGAGGAGGAAGAGCTGGCGGAGGCTGAATCTGAGGCTGAGGCTGAGGCTGAGGCTGAGGCTGAGGCTGAGGCTGAGACAGCAGCAGCAGAGCAGGAGGCTGGTGAGAGTGAGGGTGAGTGGACGGTGGTGAGTGGCAGGAAAGGCCACACACTCAAGACCACCACTCACTGTGACTCTGCCTACGAAAGGAAGCAGAGGAGGGAACAGGAGGTGCGGGAGGCTGTGCGGCAGAACCTGATGGAGCTGCAGCAGGCCCGTGGCTCCTCAGAGTGTGCTGCTCCGCCTCGGCATGAGCACAAGAAGCAGGAGGAGGAGGGTGGGGCAGAGTGCCACACTGAGTGCCAAAAGGCTGGGAAGGTGGCTGGCAAGAAGCATAAGGCCAAGAGTGGCGGGTTTAAGAGCCAGAAGAAGCACCGCAACAAGCAGGGGAAGGGCGGCAAGGGAAAGGCAAAGTAAGCACATTACCTTCACTCAGAAAATGGAAAATAATAATAAAAAATTAAAAATAAATAAAACTATAAAAAAAAAAGTCTATAAATGTAGTTAATATATTTCATTTTGTAATCAAAAAGTTTAAATAATAAAATAAAAAAAACTATAAGTTAAATAAAACCGTAAATAGAAAAATTAAATGTAAGGAATATATATTATTTGGTAATGAGTCACAAGAAACCAAATATGCGAGATTATGATATAAATTAATTGTTATTATTGTTAATGGATTTGGTAAATATTTTAGTTCAATAAACGTTGTATAATGATAATGTTTTATTGAACCTTTGTTAAAATATCATAACATCTTTTATCTTCTTGTCCAAGATTTTTCTGAGAAGTTTATCATTTGGATCAGATTATAATAATTTAAGGAGAAACTTGTCACGGTCTGACTTAAGTGTTGACAGACAGGCAGACAGAGACAAACATATAAAAGAGAGAGAGAGAGAGAGAGAGAGAGAGAGAGAGAGAGAGAGAGAGAGAGAGAGAGAGAGAGAGAGAGAGAGAGAGAGAGAGAGAGAGAGAGAGAGAGGTAATGTGAATCACCTCTCTCTCACATTACCTCTCTCTCTCTCTCTCTCTCTCTCTCTCTCTCTCTCTCTCTCTCTCTCTCTCTCTCTCTCTCTCTCTCTCTCTCTCTCTCTCTCTCTCTCTCTCTCTCTCTCTCTCTCTCTCTCTCTCTCTCTCTCTCTATCTATCTATCTATCAACTCCTCCTCCACCCCCACTTCTTCCTGTCTGTCTCTTAACGACAAACAGTTCCTTGGGGAGATCAATTTACTCAGCTGAAAGGAGGAGGAGGAGGAGGAGGAGGAGTACAAAGGAGTACAAAGGAAGAACAGACAGCAACAGTCCTACTGGACCTAACGAGGCTGTCTGTTTAGCTATACTACTACTACTATAATATCTACGTGATAGAGACAAAAGGACAGCAAAGTGGAAGGCTCCTCCCCACCCACCCCTCCCTCCAGCCGAAGCTGACCGGAAGAGGAAGTGATACCATGTAGCATGAAAAAACTAACATGGAATTTGTATAGGAAATAAATAAAAAAAACAAGGAGTAATCTATGCTAAAAAAAAAAAAATAATAATAATAATAATAATATTAATAATAATAATAATAATAATAATAATAATATTAATAATAATTTTTACGCAGTAGTGAAGTATTCGACTTGGTGAACAGATGCTAAGTGCTTATCGAGTTTTTTCTTAAATGATTCAATTGTAGTACTGTTGACAATTTGTGCTGGGAGAGAATTCCAAACATTTACGATTCTATTGAAGAAAAAGTGCTTCGCTTCATTTGATCTAAAGCGCTTACCAATGATCTTGAAGCCATTGTTACGGGTGGAGCTTGTGAGATCGGTAGTTACATAATCGTTTATGTTAATATTATCAAAACCATGGAAAATTTTAAAAACCTCAATTAGGTCCCCTCGTAGCCTACGTTTGGATAAACTGAATAAGTTCAGCTCCTTTAGACGTTCTTCGTAAGACTTGTTTCGCAGTCTTGGGATCATTTTAGTAATTCTTCTTTGTATTCTCTCCAGCTTATTAATATCTTTTTTATAGTATGTTGACCAAAATTGAATGCAATATTCTAGATGAGGGCGTACGAGTGCATTATATCATGTAAGGATAACTTTTTCAGATTTATAATCAAAAGTTCTACCGATGAAACCGACCAGTTTGTTAGCTTTTTTTACAACGTCTGAACAATGTTTATCTGGTTCGTTACTAATAGTTATCCCTAAATCTTTTTCATGGTTAACCTTGGAAAGTTCAGAGTCATTCATTGTATATTTATTGAATTGATTATTGCTACCGATATGCAAAACTTTACATTTATCGACATTAAATTTCATTTGCCATTTCTTTGACCAATTGACTAACATGTTGAGGTTTGATTGAAATTGTAGTTTATCGGCGGTTGTAGTTACTTTACTCGTGATTTTCGTATCGTCGGCAAATTTTGATATTTTACTAGTGAGGCCTTCATCAATATCATTTACGTAAATTAGAAAAAGAATGGGACCAAGTACTGAGCCCTGTGGCACCCCGCTTTTAACGTCTCGCCAGTTAGATGATTTACCGTTTATGACAACGCGTTGTCTTCTTTCGGAAAGCCAGTCTTCAACCCATTTAAGAATATTTCCAGATATGCCGTGTGATTCTAATTTTTTTTAATAACCGTTTGTGAGGAACTTTGTCAAACGCTTTTTGAAAGTCGAGATAAATTATATCGACCGCTTTTGTCTCGTCATAAATGTTGAATACATCGTTATAAAAGTCAAGAAGAATGATTCGTTAAGCAAGATCGTTTGTTTCGGAAACCATGTTGAGAATTATTAATCATGCTATTTTCTTCAATAAAAGTCACTAGTTTATCGCGTATTATAGTTTCCATTAATTTACCAACTACGGATGTGAGGCTGATTGGTCTGTAGTTAATCGGTAGTGTTTTATCTCCTTTCTTTTGTATAGGGGTAACATTTGCTAATTTCCAAATGTCGAAAACTTTTCTAGAATTTAAAGATTTATTAAATAGTATTGCAAGAGGTTTGCTGATTTGAAATGTTGCCTCTTTTAAGACTCTCGGTGCAATACAATCAGGACCAGGAGTTTTATTTACTTTAATTTTATCAAGTGCCTTAGTTATTATATCCTCAGTAAAGTGACAATCGCTTAAAGGAATTAAGTTAGGTTTAGCTGGGGTTACTTCCTGGATTTCATCAGTGTCTTCAACAGTAAAAACGGATGCAAAATAATCATTTAGTACTTCGGCCATTTCTGATTCTATATTTATTTCCTTACCGTTTTCTAGGTGGAGTGGGCCAATATTAGTTGTGATAACTTTTTTATTACGTACGTAGGTGTAAAATTCCTTGGGGTTGGATTTAGTTTTATTCGCAATATATATTTCGAGATCTTTTTTACTTCGTCTAATCATCTTTTTTGTTTTGCGTCTTAGTCTTTCGTATTCTATTTTATCGTTTTCGTTTTGTGATAGTAAATATTTATCATGTGCCCGCTTTTTAAGTAATAATCCTGCCTCAATCTGGCTATTCCACCATTTTGGTTTATTAATATTTTTATTTTTACGTGGACGTCTCTTACAAACGGGAATGCATACTTTAACGGCTTCATTTAAGGTGTTATAAAACTTTTCCCACGATCTATTTACATTGGTTTCGTTGTCTACTATGCTCCAATCAGTATCTGCTAAAAGCTTTCTCAGTTTTTCAAAGTTACCTTTGCGATACATGAAGATAAGTTCTTCGCTTACGTTATCTTTGTAAACTTCGAGATTTATGTTAAAAGAGACAATTTTATGGTCGCTGGTACTGAATTCAGGGCCCGTATTAACGTTACTTACTAGACCGTCGTTTGTTGAAAATACAAGATCTAGTATATTATCACCTCTCGTGGGTTTGCTTACGTGCTGACTTAAGCCACTCTCTAATAAATTATTATATAAGTCGTGACCCATATGAGATTTAAGAGAATTTCCCCATGAAGTTACAGGAAGATTAAAGTCTCCAAAGATTACGCTTTCAAATGAATTACTTACTTCGATTATCTGGTCGAATAATTTTCTATCGCTATTATTATTGTGTGCTGGTGATCTATAAATGAGTCCAATAATAATTTTCTTAGAACGTGTTTTCAGTTGTAAAAATATAACATCTACGTTATCTATTTTTTCAGTTTGCAAGACTGTAGGGTTAAGACTGGCTTTCACGTAAAAAAGAACGCCCCCACCTTTTTTATTTTGTCGTTCGCAACTGAATATTGAATAGCTTGGTAAATTATATTCTGCTAAAAAGTCTCTATTTTCTGTGTTAATCCAAGATTCCGATACTGCAATAATGTGAAAATCTTCAGATGCTGCAAGTGTTTCTAAATCTGAGAATTTATTTCTGAGGCTGCGCGCGTTAAACATGCAAATTTTTAGGCAATTGTTTACGTTAGTTTTTCTATACACGGTGTTACTTACGTAGCTGGGGTTGTGCGAGGCTGGATACTGTTTTTTCTTCTGAAATCAGAAACTTTGTCATTAAGTAGCCTGCCAAAACGAGCAGCTCCAACTGGATTGAGGTGCAAGCCATCGTCCTTGAAAAGAAAAGGTTTGTTATAAAAGTCATCCCAGCAGTTGATAAAGTCGATTCCTTCATCTGTACAAATGGACTTAAGACGGTTATTGGTGCTGAAGGCCCTGTTGAAAAAAGCTGTGGGTGCACTACTTCGGGGAAGGATTCCTGAAAGAATTATTTTATTAGTCTTACATTTGTATCGTTGAATCAGCTTCCTGTATCTCTCCAGCAGTTCCTCGGATCTGGTGTTCATGACGTCATTTGTACCTGCATGGATAATTAAAAGCGTGTTAGTATTTACTTGACTGGTTGCCTCGTCACAGGCTGCTGTGATGTCATCCAAACGTCCTCCTGGCATGCACAGCCTTTTTCTGTTTGATCGGTTCCTCCCACAAAACTCCGTTAGCTGGTCTCTCACAATAGAATCGCCAATAATTCTCGTCTCATGGTCCTCTTCTTCTTCTTCTTCTTTCATCAGGATTCTAAAACTGTTATAAGTAGAGACAGGTAAGAAAGATTTTTTATTAATTTGTCGTGCACCATTTCTGACAGGAGTGAAAGGTACTTCCCCCTGAATAACGCGTTCAGGTAGACTTGGAGCGTCGTTTTGTCTGGCAGCTACAGCGGCGTAACTTGTCGCCTGCCCTGTAGGTGGAGACAAAGGAGGTAAAATTCCAACGTTAGCTGTGACGAACTCCTGTAAAATATCAAATTTTTTCTTAAGGTCATCATTTTCCCTCTGTAAAAAACACAGACGGCAGACTGTCGAATCTGAAAAGAAATTTGCAGCAAAGCGCCCATCACATACATCGCACTTCGGTGACATAATTAACTGTAGTTGGAGAAAGAATTAACAATGCAAAAAGGTTTGGAAACAGCTAGACGGATTATAGCTGTCAAAAGAGATATTAGTGAGGATTGTGAGAGATTAAAGGATTAAAATTTTGAAAGGGTCAGGCCAGGTAGAAGGATTATACTAAGCTGAGGTCAGGTCAGAAGAGCAGGTAGACAAATTAACGCTGAGAAGAGGTAAGCCAAGGATTAAGATCTTGAAAGGTTCGGGCAGGTAGACGGATGAAAATAAAAAAGAATCGGTCAGTCAGGTCTGAACTTTCAAGGTCAAATTTTTGAGCAAGGGTGGTGTAGTAATATTACTTTATAGCAACAAAATACAAATATATAAGAAGAAAATTAGTATTTACTGAGAAAATAACACCACAGACACTAAGATTAATAAATAACAATAATGTACGAGCGAAGGGATTTTAGGGCTACACACAATATTAACACATGAGTTATATATGTAGCACTGATGTATGTGTATGTATAGTCGTGTAAAATGTTTAAAATGTAGAGACAGTAAAAGATAGCAAGAGATATCCTAGGAAAATATGAAACTTAGCGTGTTGGCTGGGCAGCGGTGGGTCAAGCGGTGAGGTCAAGCGAACAGGAAACACGTCCTTCTCTCACGAGTCACGAGACACGAGTGACTCGAGGGAGGAGGAGGAGGAGGAGGAGGAGGAGGAGGAGGGGGGTGAAAGAGGAGGAGGAGGAGGTGAAATTAAGGGTAATTTCTTTAGACGTCAAACAGTATCGTCTCTTTGATTTGTTATTCATCTCCATATCATTCATTCTCCCCGTCCCTCCGCCCCCCCCCCCCACCATCCGTCCTGGTCTTACTTACACCGGCGTCACATGTACGTACATGGAACGCACCAAACACCAATTTTCCAAATGATACGCCCAGAGCCTCCGTGCCACGAGGATTAGTGGCTGTCACTCGGGCGGGAACGACACAATACCCAAGGATGTGCCACCTCACGCTCATCTCTTATTTACCTCGTAACCTGCCGAGCTACACGTCACCGCTAGCCTCTACCCGGGGCATCGCTTCGCCGGCAGGAGGGTCTATACTACACAAGATGGAAAAGGAGGAGGCAAAAAAAGTGTTTTCTGGAATTACCATTAACAAGAATGGGTGCAGGCAGTAGATATGATTATATTCCAATCGACCAGACTGAGTCAAAAGTATCTTGACTCAAATCATTACAGAAGATGATTGAACACAACAAAACACTATGACGAGGTGTGTGTCTGTGTCGTCTTGCCCGCCGGAGACAATACCTTTCCATGGAAGGAGTTTGACCTAACACAGATGGCTGGTGGGTGCTCCTGGAGATTCATCAGTGTTGTGCACCAACACATTCACGATGTCTCGATGACATTTTTAACGTGCGTGCACACACACACACACACACACACACACACACACACACACACACACACACACACACACACACACACACACACACACACACACACACACACACACACACACACACACACACACACTCACATTCACATACATGCATATACACTATATACACACGTACCACCCCGCTCCCCAAACACAATGGCAGCTAAATTATTTAGATAAATAGAATATATCCGTGGTGGTGGTAGTGATGTGTGGTAGAGGAAGGAGGTGTGCCTGGGTGGTGGAGGCTGTGGTTCACGCTATCGGAGGCTTGGTGGCGACAGGTGTGCTGTGATAGTGATGACACCTGTCTTGGGCACTACGTTTTCTTCCAGCAGAAGACGGAATCTGTGATGAACGTCGCTCTGGATGAAGGTGGTTCGGGCACCTCACCGTGGCCTTGGCGGGACGAGAGGTGCGTCGTGTGATGAAAGCAGGCGGTGTTATAACAAAGACTCACAACAGACTGCCTTGAAACTTAACACTTCACCTCAGTCTAACTACCTGAGAAGAGTCTCCATTTTCTTTACTTCATATTAGTTATTGTAAAACAGTAACTTGTTCACCAGTAAGTATCTAAGTGAGATGCACTGGTCTTAACTTGCAAGGAAACTCACCAAAAATCTTTATGCAATAACTGACGAAAAAAAAACAGTATTCTGTCTTGGAGGGATGACAGCAGGGCGAAACGGTCCCGTAAAAAAAACGGCTCCAGACCATTCACAAAAAAAAAATTAAAAAGTATCAGCCTGGAAGAGCGACTATAACGACGTTCTAAGGGACGGCGTAGCGTCGGCCTCTCTGATAGCAGCGGTCAACCTTCGCGCCAAATTCACAAAAGGAGGGATACGTTGCCTCGACCTCCCCGCCGGGCCGTTCTGTCCA
The DNA here is from genome assembly GCA_036785275.1 of Cancer borealis. NCBI lineage: Eukaryota > Metazoa > Arthropoda > Malacostraca > Decapoda > Cancridae > Cancer > Cancer borealis. The sequence continues at coordinate 17,442 of JAXIVD010005745.1, forward strand.
CACCATAATAAGAGGCCAAACTGGAGCGTGTGCAGCGACGGCGTCCCTCGCGTCTGCCTCGCCACACTCAGCACCCAGCCACCAGGGAAGACCGCCGCTGCCACCCTCTCTAACAACCCAGGCTATGCGAGAACTCCAGAGACAGAATCTGCATCAACCTTCAGATAAAGAGTTGGAATTTATGTCCTGTGGGGCCCGGCAGAAGTCCTCGCCTCCCTCCCCATTAGAGTGGGTTGTTGTTGTAAAAGGGGGGATGCAACGCCCCCTAAGGCTTTTCAGAAGGGAGGAGAGAAATAAAAAACGTGTCCCCTCCCATGGATTACTAAATAGGAGAGAAACAAGTAAAGAAAAAAAGATGGAGAAGAAAATGATGATGAGGAGAAGGAGGGCAGAAAAACAAGTAGAAAAATCAACAAGAGAAGTAGAAGACGAGAAAATATTGGAATAGAAAAACTGAAGAGAAAGAAGATAGGGGATGTGACGCTCATCTGATAACCCTAAAGTGGAGTGGAGGCAGAATGTGAACCTCAGGAAGATCTTAGACAGCGGGGGAAGAAGTGACACCGCGACTCTAAGGAGCAAACGAGATGGGAAGGAAGTTTATGCCACACGTCACACATTAAAGAAAGTTATATGCGTCCATTCGACATGCTGGACCTGCCATTAGCAACGAAGGAAGGAGAGAGAGGAAATAGGTAGGAAGAAAAGAAATGAGAAGTAAAAATATGAAGCAGTAATATATCAAAGACTAAAAAGAACGAGTAGGGAGATGAGGAAGAGGGAACATTAAGAGTTAAAGGAGGAGGACGAACAGAAAGAGAAGAAGGAGGATGAGTAGGTGGGTGGAGCCGTCTTATCCTTTCTCCCCAAACCATCGCCCAAGAGGTGGATGAGTCAAAGGCTCGCTGTTGCTACCTGGCGCAGCAACCCAGGACTTGTTTATGAAGGAGGCGGAGTCGAACGAAGAAAGGACGGAGGGAGGGAAGGCAAAGGGAGGGAGGGAGCGCAAGGGTGAAGTATAGAAAAGGGAGAAAAGTGGGGAGAGTACGGGAGGAGAGAGCAAAGGGAGGGGAGAGGAGATGAGGGACAAGGATGTAATAGAAAGAGGAAAAAGGGAGAAGAAGAAAGGAAAGGGAGAGATGGTGGGAGAAGGGAGAGATGGAAAGATGAGGTGGAGGAAGTAAGGAAGAGGAAAAAGAAAGAAGAGAATTAGAAGCTAAATGACTGAAAGAGAGTGAAGAAGAAGGGAGAGAGAAGAAAAAGAGAGAACGAGAGAGTATGAGAAGAGGAAGCTAGTCCATGAGGGAAGGAGGTATGAAGGAGTTAGAGAAGGAAGTAATGGAAGGGTGAACACAACGACATGACTGATAAACTTATAGGAAACTTAACACTTCATTCTCACCTCCTGCATTGTCTATCTATATGTTAATTCTATATATTCATGTTTTTCTGTTGAAATGCTTAAGCTAATTCATTTTTCATTCGTAACATACTCTATTCATCCATGTCTTCATTGTTTTTGTTATTCATTTTTGCACTTCTTCATCGTTAGAGTGTTGTGATTCCAAGGTTAGTGAAGGTCAACTCATTTCACACCGTCAGGGAAGTCTTCTGGTCCTTCTGACTTTACTTCAGTTGGACGCTGCATTATGTGTTTGCATGTGATCGTAATTACTTCCACTTGCATCTTCATTACTGGCTACTGTAGTGGATGTATCATCAGTAACTATTACAGGCTTTTTAATTATTTTTTTATAATTTTTTTTCTTTTGTTGTGTTGCTAGGAAATCACAATTAACACATATAATCACCGCCTCCTACACCGTATCCTCACCCCTGCCAACAAAACATTCTCGTTGGTATTTCCTTTCCCTTTATTAAGCTATCGGTGTTTATCTGTCATCAATTCACATGGTGGGGATGTTTTTTACGTCCTCTTATTGCTTTTCTTTGTTTTGCATATGCATCGTTTTGCAAGTTTGAGTGAGATAAAAACCAGGAATGTCAGTGCAGATCCGCGTTCCTGTCTCTCCGACGCCCACTCGCCTCCCAGCGACGTTCCTCCGCCAGAGGTCTCGCCGGCTGGACTGGACCTGGAGGCGCAACAAATATGTCTGTGGGAGCAGCTATCAGGCAACGGTTAGCCCCGTTTCTTAGCTGCCGCCTACCCTTCCCGGACGTAAATATTTATGACCACCGTAAAAAAAAGATAAAAGAAAAAAAAGGTCTCGAGTAGAGCGCAGAAGAAAAGAAAAGTTTCAATGGTCGATTATTACACGAACATAGAATGAACTGAACTCGCGTCTGCCGTGTGATGCCGCTGCTTGTGTTGGAGCCAGGTGGGGGAGCAGGGAAGTCTGCTCTCAATTCTTCGTTGTGTCAACCAAGAAGACCTCTAATCAGCGCCACAGGGAGGGTCCACGCTAGCAAGAGTGGGAGAAGCCAGGCACGACAGTGGTGCTAGTTTTTGTAACGGTCATGTCTGGGCGACGCTAAGACCCGGGGTGACGGATCGGCCGCACTTGCCGGTCGACCCTGGGCTGGTTCGTGCTGGCCAGGGGAAGGAAAGGCCGTCTCGTCAAGCCCTTTAAGGTTACTTGTCTCCCTAAGTGCAGCGGGTGATCTGGGCAGCCTTCCTTCCCTTCATCCTGCACATGACTATTAAACACACTTCTCAGCAACGGAGGAGAAACTGCAATTAAATCAGTGTCTCAGCGTGGCTCAGAGTGGCTCAGCGTGGCTCAGAGTGGCTCAGAGTGGCTCAGAGTGGCTTAGCGTGATTCAGGTCTTGACAATTGGATCGAAAGACTTCAAACACTTTCTACACAAAAACTGGATTACCTCATGTCACCCCGAACGATTGGCCTCAAGCAACAGCACTGAGTATTTTCTCGCCCAATACTAAGGCTGGACAGCAAAGCCACAACCAGCTACAAGTTACAGCTTACAAACTCTAAAAGTTTATATCTTTGAACTGGGGTGGCCTGGAATAGACGGTGAGCCAATAGGAATGCGTGTAGAAGTGTGTGGGAGGTCTTTATCTGGCATTAGAATCATATAGGCTGATGATGGTAATGGTTATGATCCTAGAAATAAAGAAGACTTCCCTAAAATGTAATTTGTATATATATATATATATATATATATATATATATATATATATATATATATATATATATATATATATATATATATATATATATATTTTTTTTTTTTTTTTTTTTTTTTTTTTTTTAATTGAATAAAAGAAAACACTGGTTAGGAGTACTATTTTTATTATTAATTAACATCTGCAGTCATGAGCCTCCTGCCCCCCAACCCCTCACCCCTTAAGTGACTTACAGGGCAGCGGGGCGAGTGACCTTATTAATGAATGTGCTGTGAACTGGACCGCTGACACCAATTAGCCTCCTGCTCCCTCCGTGCAGGCTGTGTTGGGTGTTATGGGGACAGGATGTGAACCGGGTTTTCTGGACCAAGAAGAAGGAGGAGGAGGAGGAGGAGGAGGAGGAGGAGGAGGAGGAGGAGGAGGAGGAGGAGGAGGAGGAGGAGGAGGAGGAGAAGGAGGAGGAGGAGGAACAGAAAAAAAAAAGAAGAGGAGGAAGAAAGGAGAAGGAAGCTGTACTAAAGAAAGATGACAAATACTCCTGACATAACTGAATGTATCCATGAAACACGAGCCAAGAAACAATTTAGCGTGTGGAGTGGTGGTCTGAAGGGCCGGTCGAGCATGGTGGGGTAAACGCCTGTGTTGTCATCCCTCACCGGCGGACACACACTGTCATTATACAGGTAGACGGAGACGCGGAAAATTGCACCTTGGCGTAATGAGACCATAAAGTAACAGAGAGAGAGAAAGAGAGAGAGAGAGAGAGAGAGAGAGAGAGAGAGAGAGAGAGAGAGAGAGAGAGAGAGAGAGAGAGAGAGAGAGAGAGAAAGAAGCTTCATTTATCTATCTATCTATTTGTTATGTAGTACTTACTTAATGAAATGGTTGTTGATTTATAAAATTTTTCTTTTGCTTGATATAATGTGTAGTTACTTTAATGAGTAGTTAGTTGTGTGGTCTACTTTTACATATTGAATCACCTGTAATAATTTTTTTTTACGTTACGGTACGATTACTTACGTGACTTGATTCCTTAAACAATGTGTAGGTCACTTTGCCGCTTGAGTGAAAATATGTTCAGCTGAGGACGCAGATTAATAAATTGATTAATTTGTTTTTAAAGTGATGATTTCAATGTGAACCTGATTGCTAGAATTCATCCACTTCAACATAATTTAAGTTCACCTTCGTCTGTCTGTCTGTCCGCGTGACCTAACATTTCATGAGTCACTGGGCGGGGTCAAGAGTCTTTGTAAGTGCTTGAAGTGAATGAAGCAAACTTGTCCAAGTGATGACCAAGTCTAGATAAATCTAATCAGAGAAAGTTAGGCCTGATTGGCTAAGGTCATGGTGTCAAGTGTTTCTCTTTTAGTTTAACGAGCACAAAAAAGTCTGTCGTAAAGTTTGGAATGAACACTAAGGATGTGAAAGAGCCACTTAAGAGACGAGGTGATTTTCATAAAGATATACATACACATTTTGTATTGCTTTGCACATCCACAAAAAAAAATTTATTTGATCAACTTTTCGTGGTATATTTTCTTGTGAACAGATGAATTTTGCCAGACATCAAATTTGAGGTTTCTTAAAATGAACAGCTTGAGGGTCGGGCGGAGGAACTCCATTACCTGGGTTTGGGATAGAGTTTATCTCAACTATAATGTAGAGAAATTTGCCTCTATGTTGCGTGTCATGGCCGCAGGTAACATGACAGGTATAGGGTGTAGGATGGAAGGGAGGGCAGGAGGGAGGAGGGTAAGGAACAGAGGAAGGAGTGAAAGGGGAAAGGAGAGGAGGGACGGCATGGTTGAGGTGAGTGCAGGGTAGGTCAGTGCAGGTACGACAGCGAGGCCGGCACACTCTTACAAAGAATATGTTACATTCTTGCTAAGTATTATACGAAAAATGGGTTCAGTTTGGAATCCTGTACCAATTCTTTAAGAAATGTGATATGAATTTGCAGCAACTTTACCTGTTCACTCTTCCTTGTATAATATAAGAAAAATACGATGAAGAAGTTGAAGGAGTTAAGCCTCCATCAGCTGAACACTTCTCGTAAAGCCTGGCTGATGTCTGCACTGGTCTCGTAAACATCCGTCAAGCGGAGCGCGTTAGTGTTGTCCGTTTCGATCTTACACAGACGGTGGGATGCCGGATTCCTGGTTGTGGGTCGGCCAGAGACGCCCTTCAGTAAAGGCTAAATATCTGCCTCGGAGCAGCCTGGAGGTAGTGCTGCAAGTTTTATTGGCACGATTACACTGTGCGACTCTGCCTTACACTAAGATTATCTTTTATAATTGACTCTTATGATGAAGCAGTCTTTTTTTAGCCCCTTCCCTGGTGTCTACTGTAGGTGGCGATGCGGCAATCTGGCGCCTCGACGAGGGAGCCTCACGTGTCCCGCCGAGTGTCGAGTCCTCCATACAGGATCATGGCTGATATGTCGAGGCTGCTGGCGTTTTTTGTCTCTTCCGATACTCTCTAATAGTGGTTTCATAAATTAGGATTAACGCCAGGTTCCTCTGCACGCACTGACGTGAGTTATTGCAAGGCTGGTGTTGGGTTGCCAGACGCCACTCTCCACGCCGCCCACTCAGCCACCCTCCATGCGCCGCCCACTTCGTCAACTATGTGGACACTTGCCAGAGTTTGTGTTTCTGGTGCCTTTCTGCAATCCTCCAAGACTTACGTAACAACTTAAAGATAAGACAGGAAAGTTTTCGAATCGTTCCCGTAAAATGCAGCGCAGTGTTATCTGCCGTGCGAGGGTGCAGTGAGGAGGCGTTTAGGGTTCTCTGGTTGGCCCAACACGTGATTAACGAACAGCCTTCAGCTTCCATCCTTCCCTACACGTCCATCTTCTCTCTTAACGACCATAACCCACCATGTAACGCTTGCCGTCCATGGAACACCTCTCACATGTAACACATTCCTCCTACGTACACTTTCAATCCATAGTATATATCATCCCCAACAAAACTATGGATACTGTCTTATAAAATTAAACACTTCCCTTTGACATAGAACACTTTCTCTCTATGGAACATGATTACGGAACACTTTCACTCTCTCAATCAGTAGAAATATTCTGACAGGGTACATGATCACCCCTTCACCTCCCCAAACATGGTACTACAGCCTCTCTATCGGACACATAACAATCGATCTGCAGAGTCCATAGTCCGTGCAGGTTCCCAGGGTGTTGTGGGCTGAGGCTAACCTTCTTCTTCTTCCTTGTGTTGCAGGTGAATGTTCCTGTTCCTTCCTCCGCTGCCTGGATGTGCTGGTGATGGTGTTCTGTTGTGCTGCTCTCAATGGTAAGTCTAATGGATGTGTTTGCTGTTTCGATTATTGTTTTTTTTATGTTATTGTTATCATAGTTGTTGTTGTTATTGCTGCTGCTGTTGTTATTGTTTGTTCGTTGTTGTAATAGTAGTACTTATATTATTCTCCTCAATATACTCTGCATATAACTATTTGTGGCTCTGAGATGAACAAATGATCTAACTATGATTATAGAGCCATGTACTAACTGCTACGGTATTGTTTGCCTATCCACCACCATCAACACTATCATCATCATCATCATCATCATCATCATCATCATCATCATCATCATCATCATCATCATCATCATCATCATCATCGTTATTCATCCTTTCTATTTTCCTTCTCTTCCTTTCTTCCTGCTCCTCTTCCAGTTCGTTTTGTTTATCTTCCTCTTCTTCTCCTTTATATTCTTCTTCTCCATCTCCTCCTCCTCCTCCTCCTCCTCCTCCTCCTCCTCCTCCTCCTCCTCCTAATCCCTCTTGTCCTCCCTAGAATCATCATTATCGTCACTGAATTCTTAATCTCCATTGACTATAATTATTTCCTACGTCTTCTCTGACCTTTCTTTCAACCCTTCCTTCCTTTCACCATTTCTCCCTACATGTAAAACTACCCTTCTGTCTTTCTCCTCTCTCTTTTCAACAACCCTCCTCTCAATATTTTACTTACATCAGTGTCTATGTGATTGTCTTAATTTTTGCATTATTTTAGCAAGTATAAAGCAAGACATTTTCCAGGAAAGGCCTACATTCATCGCCTTGAAATAAATAACACATATTACACCTAATTGTTCTCGGTTCCTAACACATCCCCATAACACCACACTTCTTACAGCCATCCTTGCTTCCATAGAAACATATTATTCCCAGAGCTACACATTTCCCATAACTACACATCTCCCAGAGTCAGACATACCCTCACTAGAACTATGAATCCCTAACAGAGCCACACAATCTCTGTATCAAACATGCCTCCTCTGTGAGTCCCATACACATCCCCCTCCACCAAGAAACACATCCCTACTAAAGAAACACATATCCCCAAAGAAGCCCAAAAGCCACACATCCCTATGCTAACCACACTACCTCAGGATGTCACGCTTTACACTAAGGTAGCTATGCATCCACCTATAGAAACGGAGATCATCCCTACCTACACTGGCAGAGGGGATTTAGTCAATGTTTTGTCAATGTTTTAGCAGCGAGAGCGAGACAGACATAAAGGCACTACAGTGTACAGTGTCGTATTATGTATACACACTTCACTCCTGACCTACCCTCTGGTGTCATGTACTAGAAGCCCACAGAGAGAAATGAAGCAAGGTTCACGAGGAAGAAGGAAGCACGAAGAGGTGCTTGTGGTTGCTGAGAGAGTGGTGGCGGTGGAGCGTGTTGAGGAGCGGTGGCCGGTCGTCGAGCAGCCCCCGGTGACGTCACTCTGGGCGGGCACATGTCACTCGGGTATGCGGACCTTCCCCGCGGTGCCAAGCTGCTCGCTGGTTCTCGTGTCTTCATTCGCGTTCAAAATGCTTCGAGCTAGTGTGACTCCTACACTGCACCGCCTCGCCACACTCGCCAACGGAGATCCACAATCCTCAGACCTAAGCTGCTTTTTCATCCTTTTTTTCTGTGCGTCATGGCAGCGAACCTTACAGATATGAGATTTGGGTACCTTTGGCATCCCTGCCATGGACGCCATACTGGTCTCCTCTGCTGGTGGTGCTTGGTTGCCCGAGAGCACATCCTGGTTATTCCAACCATTGACCCTGCACTACGCTGATCATCTGATCCTTATCTACATTTCCAGATAGATTATCCATCATTAATCAAGAATACAGAGTGAGGCAGGGACCGAGGGTCTGTTAGGGGATGGCCGCTTCAACCGTCTAATTCTGTCGTCGAGGTTGGCCGGAGTTGGCAAGAGCCGCCAGCTTGTACATACAACTTTTTGTGAGCGTGTGTATACGTACGATAGAGTGGCCGCGTAGTATGATTTACTATAATGGATTAGAGTGCTCAGAGTACACGCCACTGCGCGCTCACCTCAAGTGGAGCCATCGGCCGGCTTCAAGTAGGATTTAACTTGAACTTCACGATTCTGAATTAGAGTTGTGCCTCCTCACGGCCCCTAAGTATGGGTCACACGCACAGTATATTTCTTTGACACACAAAACACCGCCCTTGTCTGGGCCAGTCCGCGGCGCTGGAGAAGGTTGGCGGGGAGCAGGGAGTCTCGCCGCTCCAACAACCTCGGGCGGCGGGCACAGCGGGCGATTTGAACTTCAATGTCATGAAGTAGTGATCCAGCAGGATGGGATGAGAGGAGCGACGGGAAAGGTGGAGAAAAACTTTAACTTTGTTTTTTTTTCCTTTTTAATTCATTTCATATCTGTTATCTGTATCAAATCAACTTACGTCCCATCGCGGAGAGTGATGGTGGCGCCGTCTGGTGTTGTGTTAAGTTCTGGTGGAGGTGGAAGTGTTGTTAGTAGTGGCAGAGCACAGGCTTTGGCAGCTACTGTTGAGGCAATGATGACTGTGAGGGTGTAGTGTGAGGTGTGACCGTATGACTGGTGCTAAGGGTAGTGGTTTGAGGGTTGACAATGGTATAGGATTGCGCAAAGGTTGAAGATAGGACGCGGCTGGAAGAATAGAAGTGTACGCAGTTACTGAAACAATAACTACAAAAATAGTAATAGTAGTTGCGGGGAAGCAGGTATTTTTAGGTGATGGTGGTGGTGGTAGGGGAGGTGGCAGCGGCTGTCTTCCCCGAGAACAATGAAGGTGATGGTATTAACTGTTGCAAGCTTAGCAACATTGATGTCCGTTGTGACAGTGATGGTGGTGATGGGAATGGTGATGTCTGTGGTGGTGGTAGTATCTTTTGTGGTGAATGTCTATTTGTGGTATGAAGGCAGTGGTTCTGACTGTGGTATTGGTGACAGGGTGATGGCAAGGGTGGTGGTAGGGGCATTATGTAATGTTGAAGCAGTTGTTTGGTAGCTATGGTGAGGTTAATGAGATAGTGAGAGTGACAGTGACAGTGGTGGTGGTGATGGTGGTGGTGGCAGACAAGGTTAAAGTAATAGCAGTGGTCTTGGAGGTGGCTGTGGTTGTTGGGATGGCTCTGGTGCTTAAGGCTGTTGCTGTTGTTGTTACTGTTGCTGTTATTAGTGATGAATATATTGACGCTACTCTAAGAGACTGTATTCATCATTTCACTCTTATCATACTTTTTATGGACTGATTGAAGATTTTATTAGTTTTTTTCCCCATTTGAATAGAGCCATGAAACTTACCTTAGACTCTACTCGTTGGATAGCCTACTTACATTTTTCTACCTCAGTGTGTCATTTTGTTGGCTATAAATCACGTATATACATGTGTATCCTTCTTAAATAAACTCCAATTCGTTAAATTCAACAACTAAGGTGAGCAGCACATCGACTATGGGTAAGGAAAAGTCTACGGGCCTCAATGTTAAACTTTTCGGTGTTAGTGGCGAGAGTCT
>JAXIVD010005746.1:0-7500 GCA_036785275.1 Cancer borealis
CTCCACCTCCACCTCCTCCACCTCCTCCACCTCCTCCTCCTCCTCCTCCTCCTCCTCCTCCTCCTCCTCCTCCTCCTCCTCCAGGTGACAAACAGGCCAAGTGGAGAGTCAAGGCAAGTAATGACTCTCGTTCACACCCAAAGAGTGAGCCTTTCACGTTGAAGCGAATGACCTATTTACATGCAAATCAGTCTTGCTCTGCTCGGGTTGATGAGCAACAAGAAACTCGTAAACAGATTGATGGGTGAGGAGGAAGATGGCCGAGCAGAGAGACGGTAATAGAAGAGAAAATTGTATTGCTTTCTTTTCTATCGATATCTGGTTCTTCTTTGTAATCGATCTTTGGTTTTCTTCTGTAAATATTCACATTCAGTGCGTCCTTCATTTCTACGGTGCTACTAATCAACATTACATCCGCTGCCTTTAGTCTGTCTAGTTATATCCTTTCCTTTTGTTTTGCGCAATTAAAAGAACACCTACGAATCGGATTTAGCTTCCCTTTCTACCTCTATAACTTACGCTATGCACGACCAAGTTAATCCCTCAATTCTTTTTCTGTCCCCTCCTCGATAATGTTTTGTAAATCCTCACTATCTATATATATCCTGATTCACTTCCTCCAAGTTAACTATTCATTCGGAATAAACCTTTTTTGACCTATAAGCATTTCATTAAGAGTCTGGGTATCAACATTTCACATTAACCTCGCTATTGACGTCATGACCTGGTGTCTGATCCCTTGACTCATGTGAACCGTCGACCCTTCCCTTATCACTCCTTGGTTAATCCCTTCATAGTGTTTTTTCTTTACCTCTTAAGACCGAGTACTCTCACTTAGTTATCTTATTGACTCATTTCCTGTTCAAATTTAAGGACAAGCACGTTTTAATATGTAATTGTGTTGGGTTTGTATTCAATGTGGTCAGTTACGTATTCAGTCCTTCGATTGTATGCTATCATCTTCATATTTAAGGTCACTGTTTCTTGTTAGCCACTTCCATTACCTCAGTTCAAACATCGCCTCCTCCACCAATCCTTTCACGTTCAGATCCCTTTGTTACACCATCTTGCCACCTTTCTCTTTTCCTTCGTCCCTTCACCATCATATTCATCCTTCTTCTGCCAACGTAATCCTCGTCTCCTCCCACGTCAACATCAAGTCCATACCAATGCAATCTCTTTTCCTGCACTTTCTTCGATACTTCTATTTTTACTGTCCTTCATATTTGCATGGAGGTGTGTTGCATCTTTTACCATCATATAAGACCGTATATGACATCGTTGCACTGGCCTCAGATATCGGTAATATGTGTTCCGACGCACTGTGTAGCTACATATCCCTTTGTAACCAAACAAAAGCATCTATTATTTCTATGATTTTAAATAATTCTCCTACATAATACTAAAAAGTGCTAAGAATCCTGTTTCCTCACACACTACCTAGTCAGTTTTCCTCTGACTGAAGCAATCCATAATTAATACTTTTTTTTCTAAATGTAACACCTTATTCACCTCCAGCAGTAAGAAGGAAACTATTTCAATATCTAAGTTAAGAGGCCTATACAATATCTCTAAAATCAACTTTTCTTTCGTTTCCATTATATCGACTCTGATTCTGTGCCTGACATCCACTTTTACTGAACTGCTGACGTAGCATTCACAGTGTTCGTTATTCAAAATGCAGCCTCAGTCTCCCTCCTGCCGTCCCTTCCCTTGTGAAAGGCATTGTATCCCTCTATTCCATATTCTGGTAAAATGTTCTTGACTCCGTATAGGCGGTCTCTGGAGGATGCTTGGCGTCAGCATACATGTCTGAAGAGAGATGCGGCTCTGTGTGTGTGTGTGTGTGTGTGTGTGTGTGTGTGTGTGTGTGTGTGTGTGTGTGTGTGTGCGTGTGCGTGTGCGTGTGCGTGTGCGTGTGCGTGTGCGTGTGCGTGTGTGTGTGTGTGTGTGTGTCGCCCTGCCCTTTCAAGCACACTCAGTCACCAACAAACGTAGTGCAAGTCAGCAGCAGGATCGGCCCGCCACCCCAACCACCCTCTGATTGCACGCCACAGACGGCCCTCAAAGCTATACCTTCATGGACACCCCAGCACTCCTATCTCCCTTCCCTCCTTTACTACCCTCTTCTCCCTTCCCTCCTTTCCTACCCCTCCTCCCTTCCCTTCTTTCCTACCCCCTCCTCTCTACATCCCATTCTTCCTCCTCCCTCCCTCCATCTTTCCGTAACTCCTCCCTTGCTGTCTTCCTTCCTCCGTCTCGACACCTTAGCGACGTAACGAGAGTTTGATGGTCGGACGACGTGACTTAATGGCTCCTTCGCGCTTCCTGAACCCTCGTGGGAGCGTCGCAAGGTGGCGGCGGCGTCCCTTCCATGAATAAAGGAAACGAGGAGCTTGTGTGGACCTTAGCGTTCAATGGGATCATGACCGTACTCAATGGGCGGTATTGCAGGGAGAGTGAGCGTCGACAAGGACGAGACCAGACACTAGTTTCAGTTTCTTTTTCTCTCTATTTTCTCTTCTTTTTGTTCTCTCTCTCTTCTTCTCTCTCTCTCTCACATGTTTTATTCCTGCTTATATTAGCCTCTCCCTCTCCCTCATCCACACACCGCCTTCAGCGCCTCCCCTTGAAGTGAAACTCGTCCCCCAGCCAACAGGTGCTTCACGTCCTCCCTCTCCGTCCTCCCTCTCCTCTCCTGCATCGGTCTTCTTTCTGTCCGACTCAATGTTACACCATCTGGCAGCTCCACTGTTTTCTAACTTCACCGAAACGTTTTAAAAAGCTTCCGTTTTTAGCGTTGAATAATATGAGGCGTTTTTTCTTATTTCATCCCAGTTTGTCTTCTTTTTTTCTTTATATTGTACCGCTGTCTCATTTTTTACTGTATTGACTTTGTTTCTATATTAACAACACCAACGTTAAGATAATTACTGCTCTCAATTCATTGTTGTTCCATGTACTGTATCTCTTTTTCTGTTCTAAGCCTTTACTCACTTCATCTTCCCAACAAAAACAATAATAAAAAACTCTATGTCATACACATGTAAGTACCTCCAACCAACTACCTTTTACTCATCTTCCCTTGTCCTGTTACCTTCCTCACCTCGCTCTTTCCTTCCTTCCCACATCCCAGTCACCTCCGCCACCAGACGAGACTCACCACTGCCGCGCCTCACCCTCTCCCCTCCGCCGCTTCCTCTGCCTGTCATAATTTACGAGCACACAACGTTAGGAGGCAAGTCTGCATTCATTTGTTACTTCACATCTGCGTGCTGGAGGTTCTGAGGCTGCTTTTCTTTGCCTCATTTTTAATTAATTCCGCGGCTTGTCTTTTCCCTTTCCCTCAGATCCATCTCTCTGTCTCTGTCTGTTCGTCCGTCTCTCCTCCCTCCCCTTTCCCTGTCGTCGCTGCTGCTGCCGTCCCTGTCGTTGCACCTTTCCCAGTATTCATGAAGACACTCTCAAGGACACGACGTACTCCCTTCCCTCTGCTGTGTTACACTTTTCCATTGTTTTTTTTTTCCCTGTGTGCTCCCTACCCACGATTTTTTTTCTCTCTTTCTCTCTTTCTCTCTCTCTCATACACACCCAACGCATACACGCACGAACGCACACCAACACACACACATGCACGCACATACAACCACACCAAGCGGGAAAGATGAACAGCAAGCCCGACTCAAGCATGTCCGGGGCGGATCTGGCTGTACAAAGGGACGGAAGCGGAAAATTTTAAGCCACTGAGGGACGTGAGGCAGAGACGCAAAGTTTGTTAAGTGAATTTCCAGATCGAGATAATATAACAAGGCGAGAAATGCATGATTGTCAGGTGCATTAGTTTTGTTTGTGTTAAATGGGACTTGAATCAGAGAGGGGTGGATAGAAGGACCCAAACAGACAGACAGACAGATAGAGAAAGATAGATAAAGAGAGAAAAACAAGAGAGAAAGATTGAGGTTAAGAATAGCACTTCTCTGTAATAATAATGTGAATCCCTCAGGTGAAAGAAGGGGACATCAGGCTGAGGGAAGGTGTGGAGGTGAAAAATACCTTGGGGAACACCTTTACCTGAGCTCGTGGGAATCATGACCTCACCTGGCAAGACATGACCGCACGACCACCTAACAGGAGGGAAAGGCAAGAGGGACGACCAGAAACCTTGACTTTATAGTAACGAAATTTTATGTTGAAATAATGACAAACTAGATGAGATATGGTGTGTGTGTGTGTGTGTGTGTGTGTGTGTGTGTGTGTGTGTGTGTGTGTGTGTGTGTGTGTGTGTGTGTGTGTGTGTGTGTGTGTGTGTGTGTGTGTGTGTGTGTGTGTGTGTGTGTGTGTGTTTTACTAATGCAATGAAAGGGTGCAAAGAATATCATTGTATACGTATAGAGAAGAAATAAATAAAAAAAACTTCACTTTGGAAAATCAGCAAGTTGTCGCTAAAAGTAATTATTGGTGAGTCAGAATAATTATAAAAGTGACCCCACCATGAAACTCACCAGAAAATACTGAAATCGTAGTGAAAAAGAAAATGGGAGAAGGAAAAGTGTTGCAGTATTTACCGTGTTTGGAAAAGAAACGAAAATAAGAATCCTGTTGACTCTGGAACTGGAAAATACGTGAAGGAAGCGTGAAAGATTGTAGTAAATTTGGGGCAGTGAGTCGCAGGGAAGGGAAGGGAAGGGAAGGGAAGGGAAGGGAAGGGAAGGGAAGGGAAGGGAAGGGAAGGGAAGGGAAGGGAAGGGAAGGGAAGGGAAGGGAAGGGAAGGGAAGGAAAGGGAAGGGAAGGGAAGGGAAGGGAAGGGAAGGAAAAGGAAAGGAAAGGAAGGGAAGAGAAGGGAAGGGACAGCTACAGCCAGAAAATCCACCACCTCAGCGTCCACAGCAGGGCAACATTACACAACACAGTCTGCAGCTCAAGGGAGGAGAGGAAGAGATTGGAAGGTCAGGGGAGAGGAGGAGAGTTAATGAAACAAATAGCCTCCAACAATTTAATATTGTTGTATATATGCAGCGGACTCCATAGCGTTTGTGTGTGCATTCCCTCCCCTCCCTCCATCCTCGCATCGGATCAAATTAAGTTGGGTTCGGAACCTGACCAGGCTAGCCACCTGCCGCCCACCCAACTCAGCTGACCATCTATTGTTTCAGGATTGATGGGTAAATTGATATCTAGGACCACCGAGATAATACTAATGGTCTGTTATCTAATCTGAGCTTAGAAAATACAGGAAATTATACATGACACCATAATTTATAAATGAAGAGGACATCGCATTTCCTAGACGCCCACAGGTAACAGCTGACAAAGACTCGTTGATGTGCTGAAGAAGGAACTAAATTTGCCTTATCAGTCTCATCATTTTGGGTTTATCTCATTAAGAGGATCAAAAGGAAGCGTTGAGACCCGCGATGATCATGGTAGAAAAGAGTCCCCGCGGCGAACAGACACACACACACAAACACACACGCACGCACGCACGCACGCACACACACACACACACACACACACACACACACACACACACAACACACACACACACACACACACACACACACACACACACACACACACACACAACACACACATATCCTCACCCTTTGTCGGATCCAAAATCAGAACAAGTCAGACGAAGAAGAGAAAAAAAAATCAATTCCTGAGCGTCCCTGTCAGCAGAGCATCGCGTTCCCTGCCTCTCCCAACACACACCCTGCCAGCCTTCCCTTCCCCTGTACCTGATTGGACACCTACATCACCTTCCCCTCGGCATCAGGTGGTCTGAGACGCGCACCAAACCCACCACCCTTACACGCCCCACATTTCAGGTCGGAGCGCCAATAACATCTCCCTCCCAACATTGGTATTACACTCTCTCGTGCCTTCCAGATAGCGAGGCCGGAGGGTGAGGTAACAGGGCTGTTTCATTACGGGGAAATGAGTTCCACCCTGGCACTGCAGAAGGATAGATAGGCAGTGCGTTGTGATGAGAAGACCAGGAATAAAGGCGAGGAACATAGGATAAAATGTAGCCACGTACCAGAGACCAAGATAAGGTTCTACGCAGGTTTAGGATGAGCGATAAGATAAAAGGAAACGGGAAAGGCTTGTACTTATATAGAAAATAAATACAGTGGCTTTATCACATTAAGAAAAAGAAACATTGTTGTGAAAATTATAAAAGGACAGTTAATATTATAGTCATTTGGGACCATTATCACACCACATGACATACACTCCCTTCCCCCTGAAACACACACACACACACACACACACACACACACACACACACACACACACACACACACACACACACAACACACACACCAGGGAATTGGTTGGATTGGCTCCCCGTCGCTGGCTAATTCTTCATTAAAGACGAAAACGACGGCTGGCGAGAGGGTGACTTCCTCTTATTACCAAACTTTGACAGCAAGACACAGTTTCCCTTTCACAGCGGCACCTCCACGACCAAACTCAAGTGTGTTAGAGAGAGAGAGAGAGAGAGAGAGAGAGAGAGAGAGAGAGAGAGAGAGAGAGAGAGAGAGAGAGAGAGAGAGAGAGAGAGAGAGAGAGAGAAGAGAGAGAGAGAGAGAGAGAGAGAGAGAGAGAGAGAGAGAGAGAGATAATACAAAGAAAAGAGATTAACGAATAATTAAATAAAGGAGATTATTTTTCCTCTTAATTTCAATAATCAGATATTCGAATTATAATCAAAAGTCTTCTTATTCGTATGCCACATGAAAAAAATATATATCACACCTGACTCTCTGAAGATCTAAAGACGTAATGGTTCAAAGCAGAGGAGAGATTTACTTGATTAAAATGGGAAGGAAATGACTTAATAGTTGAGGGTGAATTAGGAGAGAACTTGGGTGCACTTGAGAGAGAGAGAGAGAGAGAGAGAGAGAGAGAGAGAGAGAGAGAGAGAGAGAGAGAGAGAGAGAGAGAGAGAGAGAGAGAGAGAGAGAGAGAGAGAGAGAGAGAGAGAGAGAGAGAGAGAGAGAGAGAGAGAGAGAGAGAGAGAGAGAGAGAGAGAGAGAGAGAGAGAGAGAGAGAGAGAGAGAAAAAGAGAAAAAGTATTTGGTTCCTCATTATCTATCTATGTATCTGTTTATCTATCTGTATGTATGTTTTATCTACAGTATCTAATGTATGTTTATATTGATCTGTATTTCTCACCCTAATCATGTATTCTCAGGAGCGTTAGAAAAAAATAAAAACTAGGACGAGTAACTACAAATACAGACACGTGGAGAGGCAGCATCCAGGCGTGAGACGACAACAATACCTCCACCTTTTGTCTCTACACCAAGTCTACACCAGTAAAAAAAAAATTTGAGAGAGAAAAAATAGATGAAAAGAAGAAAAAACGCAACAGAACCAGTAAAATTTAACAAAAACAAAGGAACCAACATAATAGAACAAGTGGGACTAATATAATAGAACCAATAGAATAGAATTAATAAAATACAACACACACACTTACCTACTAGGAC
>JAXIVD010005746.1:12500-27389 GCA_036785275.1 Cancer borealis
AGGAAGAGTTTTGGGTCTTTCTTTGGAAACAGGAAATGAAGTGTGATTGCCGAAGTGAAAGTCAGAGTCGCGTGCAGGTGAAGAAGTGTAAAGTGTGAAAAAATTTATATATCGGGTTTTTTATATATGTATGAAAGCATAATTATTTAAGAAACTTAGCTCTCTCTCTCTCTCTCTCTCTCTCTCTCTCTCTCTCTCTCTCTCTCTCTCTCTCTCTCTCTCTCTCTCTCTCTCTCTCTCTCAATCTCACTCCTCTCTCTCTCTCTCTCTCTCTCTCTCTCTCTCTCTCTCTCTCTCTCTCTCTCTCTCTCTCTCTCTCTCTCTCTCTCTCTCTCTCTTCTCTCTCTCTCTCTCTCTCTCTCTCTCTCTCTCTCTCTCTCTCTCTCTCTCTCTCTCTCTCTCTCTCTCTCTCTCTTACACATGTCTTTCCTCCCTTCCTTCATTCTTTTCATGTGTTTCTTTCTCTCCCTCTCTTTCCAATCACGAAGTCAAGAAGTTATTTCCTACGAACTCCGCTCCTCCTCCTCCTCCTCCTCCTCCTCCTCCTCCTCCTCCTCCTCCTCCTCCTCCTCCTCCTCCTCCTCCTCCTCCTCCTCCTCACCCCTTCGTCAGACAAGAGTTCGGTCCATCGCCTCCGCCCAGCCAGGCTCTCCGCGGCTTCCAAAGATTGTGCTGAGTAGGCGGAGGAGGTACCGGGGTTTACATGTCAATAGAAATCGACAGGAAGAAGTTTTATGGTGGTTCCTTCCCTCCTTCAGCCCATTGGCCCCTTATGTTGCTGCCGGAACCAATCACCTCCCGTGTTTCTCAGGATGTTTTTTCAGCTTGTGTGTTTTTTTTTCCCCTGCAGGTACCTCCAGGAAAGCTAATGTGAACACGGGAAGGGGTGGAAGCCGCCTGTTAGCTCGTATTTCATCCACTGATTGACTTTTTGACACTCGCCCATCAGTCAGTTTGAAAGACAGACACCCTCATCTGTCACGTCACAAAGGCTTTGAACTCTCGACTTTTCAATCGTTTTACAAAGATGTGGGTCAGGAACGCACGGAGCTTGTGTACCATTCTGAAATGAAGGATTTATCACGTGACCGGGTGCTGTCTCCTACGTTTGTACTGCGATAAGAACTACAGGTCGTTCCTCAAGTGGCAGTAACAAAACGCGGCGGAACATTTCGATGTTTTTGAGTTTATTCAAATACGAATACTTGTCTATCTGGCTTTAGTTGACATCACTAAATAAACACACGCGTCCTTTGTGGAGAAGGTTCACCATTGAATTTCACAGATGCGTGTAAATAAATAGAATTGGGTGAATTGTTCCTCTCTTGGCAGGGCAGGCAAAGAGGATGCTTCGCTGTACACTGACGTCTGGACACGGCGTCAAAAAGATGTTGCAGATGTCACTTAATGGCCACTTTTAGTGTGGAGAGCTGCAACCATATTGTGTGCTGATAACAACAATATTAAGGAAGATCCCATCGACTTAATAAACCATCATGGAGTCAAAGTGGAATTTCTTGAGGATTATCTGAAGCATTTTTTGGAATCACAGGAGTTGGAAACAATTCTTGTACCAACATAGAAGGCTTTCGCGCTGTTATTTTTTTTCGCGACTGTACATACTCGTGTCTTGTGTTTGTTTTATATCAGAGCCAAGTGTAGGATTTGGCTGATTCCTCAACACTGTATTGTCAGCACCAAGACGCCAAGGTTTGATGGTGTCTGTGAAAACAAAGAACAACACCAACGTCACTGAGTTTGTTGTGCAGACAGTCATTCACAACACATCATGCAAGATTAAACCAAATATAGAGTAATTTTTTAGTAATATTATCTGATATGTTGCTCATTAACGTTACATTTTTGTTAGTATTTTTTTTGCCATTATTTCTATAAATATAGTTGTTGTTTTTTAAACAGAACATCATCTAGTTGTCAATTATATCAGGAAAGGCTTTAAAAACACCGGTGGATCTGTTATTGATACTCTGAACATTAATATTGGCATTGCATCACTTTATGGGTAAGGGCGAGAACTGGCATGTGGCTTGATAGGCAGTGAACAGATTAAAGATATCAAGAATCCCTTATCTAGTAACACAAGATCCTGCCTTTGTTCCTCGTGTATCGCCTTTAGGTTTGCACATCCGCGATCCACAGCTGCTTGCTTTCACGTCCACCCAAGTTTCTCGCTTCCATATTTCTGGATGCATTACTGTCACCTCAACTTCTGAACCTCACCGATCCACATTGGCTTGCAGACTGTAACTTTATTCCTCCTTTCTTTCGTCAAGGTCATTTGATTACCGTTTGCCCATTAATTCTAGTCTTGTTGGTTAATGATATAGACATTCTTCGAGGTCTATATAGTCATCTCCGTCACCACTTAAAACAAAAGACTAACTCGAGGCACAACGAGAGGTGTTAACTGAGTCAATCTTCCCAAGGTGAGCCAGTACGGAGTTACACGTCGCGTCTGTGGTGTTGTACTGCCTTGTAGGGGAAGCACGGATGTGAAGTGTGGTGAGGCGTTATATCTACATACATATCCTTACTGATGTATATATTAAGCCATCACGATAAAAGGAGGGAAGGAGAGGTGAGGTATAGCATCCACACGCTTACCTACATTCTCACCCACGTTCTCAATACCCTCCTCACCCAGCTAGAAGGATACACTCAAATCCCACAAACCTCCGTCACCTGTAGCTTCTTCTTCACCACCTTCAGGTTACTCAAGGGTAAAGGTTTCGTATCAGTGACTCCCTTCCCTTCATTCAATAACTAAATGATGGAAGTGATGAAAATAACAAAGGAAATAAGGACAATATACTATAAGAGTGTTGGCAAAGTTTGTTTTTCAGTCCTCTCTTCTCTCTCTCTTCTCTCTTCTCTCTCTCTCTCTCTCTCTCTCTCTCTCTCTCTCTCTCTCTCTCTCTCTCTCTCTCTCGGATCTGGGAGAATATATTACTTTTATCACCATGCACCAGCCTTCCCCACCTCCTTCCCCTCCTTCCCCTACTAGCCAGCTCCAGGAAGCAGCTCTCACCCTCTCCTTCCCCAATAATCCTCCTCCTCCTCCTCTCCCTCCTCCTCCTCCTCCTCCTCCTCCTCCTCTTCCTCCTCTTCCTCCTCTTCCTCCTCTTCCTCCTCTTCCTCCTCTTCCTCCTCCTCCTCCTCCTCCTCCACCACCCTCCCCCTACGCATCACACGGTGGGTGGATAAACTCGAGATCCTCAACACACTTCGTCGAATGTTTTACTCAACACTTCACTTACTAGATAACAGTGACACCAGAAGAAAGAAAAAGTATAGTAAATAAATAGAAAAAGAAATGTACGTCAGCAACAAAAATACATGTAAACGAAAATAGAAAAGAAAAAAAAAAAACATGGAAGGAAAGAATTGCTTGACAAAATGTGTGATAACTTTGTGAATATTTTTGGATCACTTACAAACTCGACATAAAATTCTTCCCTAACACTCACAACAGACCATTTCCTCATTCTATACCGACACACACACACACACACACACACACACACACACACACACACACACACACACACACACACACACACACACACACACACACACACACACACACACACACACACATAAACACAGACACACACACACACACACACACACACACACACACACACACACACACACACACACACACACACACACACACACACACACACACACACACACACACACACACGAACTAGCGGACAGGACAGGAAGCGATAAAATAAAACCCACGAAAAAAAAAAATAATATTAAAAAAAAAACTTATCTACAGGGCCACGAAGACCACCAGTTCCCACGCGATCAATACCCATTACGACTCAAATTGGGGCCCGTTAACCCCGAGCCCTCCGTGCTAAGTGGACCGTCCAACACCCATAAACGTCCAGCGAAATTCTGGGTCGAGCTGGAGAGCACTGAAGGTTTTGGACTACGGAGGGTGGGAAGGAGGGAGGCAGAGGAAGGGAAGAGGCGGCGGGCGTGGCATGGCGTCGCAGTGAGGGGAGAGAACGGACGAGATTGTCAACTTAGGAATGATAGGAGAGGTATGTTAGGATCCTACAGGTCGTAGTAAAGATATGTACAACTTTTCTGGCTCAAACTTTATATTTTCAATTGTTATGAAGGGCGGTGGAGATGTTGGGGGTTAGAGGAGGAAGGGAGGAGCTGTGATATCTCTGGAGGCGAGGATGGAAAAAAGAGAGGAGGCACCAAACGTATAATTGGAATGTGTGGGGATGTTTATGCGACGCTAGCGAGGTCATTATGGGGAGGAGGGACGCTGGTTGGCCGGAAATTAGATGTAATGGGGGAAGAAATCTCTTGTTTGTAGACTCGTAAAAGCTATGATCATTTGTTGTAAATAAGAATGGATGATATAAATCCTTGAGGCTGTCTGTGGTATTTACATTGTGATGGTGAGTGTGGGAAGCCGCGATATCTTGGTAATGCTGAGTAAATGTGAGAAGAAAAGCGTTTGAGATACTGTTATCCATAATTATAAGATACGTTTTGTTATGAATACTTGAAGATTAAATATAAAGGAATAACAATATGATGATACAAAAAACAGCAATGCAACCTTCAAACAACAGAGGAAATCATGTTTGTTTATCTTAAGTTAAGGAAATATTATAAGATGTTTGCCAGGGAATGACGTTCTTAAGGAGGGTCGTCAAGGCAGCGGAGAACAACTATGAACATCGCTAGAATGAGAAGGTCGCTCGTGTTTCAAGGTCAGTGTTCAAGAGTTACTCGACGCCAGGAAGAGCCCACAGAGGTGATTGTTGAGGTAGTTGCGTCTCGTTCCGTGGGATGCACCGCGCCGCACTTATGGACAAACTTCAACAATAACCTCCCATAAAATGCATCACGCGACAACTGCACTGGCGACGCACCTCTTCATCACTCGCTTCTTCTAGTCTGAGTTTTCCACTAACACTAACTCATTGATGCAGTTAGCTCAACGCAGCACACGAAGAACTCCCACTCAGCCTCACATTACACGCCAACAAAAGCAAGGTGTACGAGGTGATCATTGGAAGCCTCGCCACACCTGAACCACAACACCTGCGGCCACGGAGGAAGCAAAGAAACACAGGAAAAAATAAAAGAAAGGAACTGCAGAAAACTACGAAAAAGTGAGTAGGAAGATAAAAGAGAAAACAACACTGGAAATGTCTTAATGTTGAGGTTGTGTGAGAGATGAGAAAAACAATTAAGCTTGCCACTCTGCCATCCTACCACCTGCCACCTGCCACCTGCCACTTGCCATGCCCACCATAACCTCCCATGCGAGCCAATAAGACAACAACAACAGGAGGAGTAAAAACAACAGAAACAGCAACAGAAAAAAAACAACGGAACACTTAAACTGAAATTACACTGAAGAGGAAAACGACCGAGAGATAGAAATTATAAAATCTGAAATCGCGAACCAAAAAAAATAAAGTTTAAAAGAGGAAAGAAGATTAAGTTTGGGGTGGAAGGTAGCGATCCGACGCACCAAAAATAAGAGATTCCAATCCAGGGCTGAAAAATAAATCTTGAGCCTCAACGACCCAGCGCCAGCGACTCGAAATGGAATTGTGGCTCGTGTGAAAAGTATAGAATAATGGTAAGCCTTTTTGACACTGCGGGCTGATAGAGGATAGAGCAGCAGCAGGGGAGTCGAAGGCAGTGCGAGACTTAGCCGACAGGGAAAGGAAAGGTGGAGAAATGGAGGCAAAGGAAAAGGAGGAAAGGAAAAAGAAGAAAAAGGAAGAGGAAAGAGAATTTAGAGGAGTGATAGAAGGAGGGACGAGGTGAAAGGAACGGTGAGTGAAGGATTCAATGTGACGGACTGGGATTCTTATAACGCTGGTTAGTTGTAAGTCAGAGGTTGTGAGGTGCTGGAGACGCCAAGAACCTGTATGGAGGCTTGAAATGGCAGGGGTGGCAGACATGTGGCAGGTGGCAGGTGGTAGGTGGCAGGTGGCAGGTGGTACGAGGAAGAGTCGCTCCCTAACTAGTCCACAGCATAGATAGGTAAAATAGACAGGTGACGAATAGATAGATAGAGTGTGCCAGTGCAGAGTGATAGGCTGGAGTAGATGTTTTTATAAGCACTACAACTTTAACTCCAGGGGCGCGGAGTGAGAGGGGGGTGAGGGGGAGGGGGAAGGGAGTGAGGGGAACAAGGCAAAATGTGAATAGAATAAATTGTGGGTTTGAACTGCACAAGCCGCCATCACTGTGAAGGTTACGCATTCAGAGTCAAATTAAAGTGTTTCTATAGAGGGAGCAAACACCCCTTGTGACATTTATTGACTTGGATCCTGGTGATGACGGGGAGGCAAGGACCTGACCCACTAGGAGGAGGAGGGGGGAGGAGGAGAGGGGGAGGAGGACGAGGAGGGGAGAAGGGGGGAGGAGGAGGAAGGGCCGGTGATTAGAGTGTTTGGTGAAGCATTCCAACGGCAGACCAATCAGAGAAAGTAGTAGTAGTAGTAGTAGTAGTAGTAGTAGTAGTAGTAGTAGTAGTAGTAATAGTAGTAGTAGTAGTAGTAGTAGTAGTAGTATGTAGTAGTAGTAGTAGTAGTAGTAGAAGTAGTAGTAGTAGTAGTAGTAGTAGTAGTAGTAGTAGTAGTAGTAGTAGTAGTAGTAGTAGTAGTAGTAGTAGTAGTAGTAGTAGTAGTAGTAGTAGTAGTAGTAGTAGTAGTATCGTTATTATCATTATCATTATTATTATCATCATTGTCATTATCATCATTAGTGTTGTTGTTGTAAGTGGTGGTGGTGATGGTCATGAATGCAGCTCTTGTTACCATTATCATTATTTTCCTTGATATCAATTCATCTCTAACATTACAGGTTAACACACACACTCACCATTTCCATCACCGCATGCAACACTGTACACAAACACACACTAATAAACACGTAATACAACATTCAGTACAGCATCCTTACAGTTTAAACATTTACAGCTGAATTTGCATCTCGGTGACTTCTTTTCATTACGGCCACACGTCTCTGCCTGAACAGATGCCGGGAATAGTTTTATGTTTTCTTGTTGGTTGTTAATATGTGAATGCCTTGACACCTCTGACTCACTAACACACATGAGACTTCCTTCCACGTCTCTTTGTCACACTTGCTCCGCGTTCAAGGTGGAATTTTTGATCGTCCTTAACAGAATCTTAAGATGTCCCATTGTAGATAAAGTCGCTTCTTTATATACCATTATCAATTAAAAAGACATCATATCAAAAAAATATATACAGATGGATGAGATGTATAATAAAAAGAAAATACTAATAGCTAATAAAATATTCAAAAACGCAAAATTAAAAGATATCTGACCATTATTAATTTTAAAAAAAACATTATATCAAAAAATATTTATAGGCATATGAGATGTAGAAACGTAAATACATAATTGTAATAATATATTCAGAAACACAAAATTAAAAGACTATGATCAATGATGGAGAAAAAAAATTATACAAAACGAATTATATGCTAAAATAACACCAAAAAGAATAAGAACTAAAGAATAAGAAACAGGAACCAGTGAAGACGAAATTAGTTTGCGTGGAAGATACGAAAAATAAGAATAAAAACAAAAATTGAAAAACCAGCGAGTAAAAATTAGGAGTAAAGCGGCGGTGTAGAAGTTAAAAATCCTGTGAAGTTTTTTTTTTCATGGGGAAGCGAAGGACGAGATCAAGGGCTTAGGGGGTAAGGGGAAGGGGAAGGGGAAGGGGAAGGGGAAGGGGAAGGGGAAGGGGAAGGGGAAGGGAAGGGGAAGGGGAAGGGGAGAGGGAAGGGGAAGCTGAATGTAGGATGAGGCAGATGCACGAGCAGATCATGCAAAGAGACGAGGATCCGTTCAATGCAATGAGTAGGACGAAGAAAAAAAATATGGTTCTAGTTTGAAAGGAGAGAGAGAGAGAGAGAGAGAGAGAGAGAGAGAGAGAGAGAGAGAGAGAGAGAGAGAGAGAGAGAGAGAGAGAGAGAGAGAGAGAGAGAGAGAGAGAGAGAGAGAGAGAGAGAGAGAGAGAGAGAGAGAGAGAGAGAGAGAGAGAGAGAGAGAGAGAGAGAGAGAGAGAGAGAGAGAGAGAGAGAGAGAGATATACCCACATGCCCTCGCTACAGACGCGTACCTTATTTCCTAATGTTAGACTTAAAGGAAACATCGCAGCGCTACTATGTGTATCGGGAATATGTCGTTCTGTATTATCCCCAAAACGAGTACGAGCCACAGACATGAAGGCCTCGTCAGCTAACTCCCGCCTTTCCGCTACCATTGGGTAAAGAGTATTATCCTTGATGGGTCTCGCTGGTTGAGGTTTTCATTAGCATAACAGCTTCACTCAGCCTCCCCTATGAATTTGCATTACCATAATCATCTGGCTGCGGGCGTGGCACAGACGGTTGGTTGGTCAGGCTGGTAGTGGTTGAGGACCCAAAGGAATGATTGGGTTGTGGTGCAGCACGGTGCTCGTCAACGTTCTCTCCTTTCTTGCTATTTCCCCAACACACGCACCGCCTCAACCTCGATCCTGTCATTCCACAAAATATGCATTGCCGCTGATCCAACCCATAGTCAATGAGGTGTTCTAGTTACCGAAGACAATGCAACACGAGCCAGTCCATTGTTCTGAGTCCATTCTACAAGGTTTTCCGAGTGACAGCTGCTATTTTGTGGTATTTTATATTCTCGAATCATTCTATTACAATTCAGTTCATTTACGTCACCTGCAGGTTATCTCGACCAGACGACCTTCGCGTGACGCAGGTGACGGTGAGGGGGATGGGTGGACGAGGGGGTGAGGCAGAGGGGTGAGGGGTGAAGGGAGGTGATATTGGCATGATGATAACAGTGAGGGGAGGCTGTGAGGAGGGGGCTGGGTGGGGGGCAGAGAGGGGAATGTAATAAACAAGAGCTTAACGGAGGTAAAGAGGCAGGCGATTCTAATACTGTGTTGGTCCTCCACTTTACGACGAGCGGGAGTCTTTGATGGGCGGGAAAAAAGTGGCTGTGTAGGATGGCGGAGGAAAGAGCGGCTCACCAACCCACCAGACCAGACCAGACCAGACCAGACCACCTGTGTATACTCTCTCCACACAGCCTCAGAGTGCAGCCTTTATTCACTTATTCATCATCCCCAAACATCACCCAGACCTCATCACTCCCCTTCACGCCACCACGCCGCCGAGACCACTGCGTAACGCTATAAAGATGATGATGATGAAGATGATGATAATGATGATGATGATAATGATGATGAGGTAAGTGAAGCTATCTTTGATCACAGCTGGATTGTTTTCATAAGCGGCATTCCTAATACTTTCCTGCGAGTGTCAGGTTACTCAATAGAGTCTCTACTAACAAAGACACGTCAGCTGACCAGGCCGCGGGGACGCCTGTGTGGCTGTGCTATTTAGATGCGTGCGTGAGGCCATAGAAGCAGCCTGTGGTAAGGTAATATTGCGTTTGTGTCATTTTTGTATTAATTAATAACAATGAATGATCAGATAAATAACTATTGGTATGATGCAGTTTCTTATATTTAGAGTCCATTATGTATAAAGTATTAAGGCATATGATGAAATATAATAATACATTTTCATGCAGTGTGTGTGTGTGTGTGTGTGTGTGTGTGTGTGTGTGTGTGTGTGTGTGTGTGTGTGTGTGTGTGTGTGTGTGTGTGCGTGTGCGTGTGCGTGTGCGCGTGTGTGTGTGTGTGTGTGTGTGTGTGTGTGTGTGTGTGTGTGTGTGTGTGTGTGTGTGTGTGTGTGTATGTGTGTGTGTGTGTGTGTGTGTGTGTGTGTGTGTGTGTGTGTGTGTGTGTGTGTGTGTGTGTGTGTGTGTGTGTGTGTGTGTGTGTGTGTGTGTGTGTGTGTGTGTGTGTGTGTGTGTGTGTGTGTGTGCTTTGTGGTACAAGCAAACTCATCTGTCAGTTTAAGGATGACAAAAAAATGTTCTATGTGTGTATCTTGATTACCAAAATCAGTAGTCAGTGTCGACACAGTTTCATAAAATGTAAAATGTTGCTGTACATGTTTATATCATGTGCACAAGGCAACACCGTATGAATTAGCAACAAAATATACATAACTGGTCGATATAAAATACTTGAATATAAGTACTGCTTGATTCACAACTATCTGTGTAGCAATTACATACGCACTAAAACGCTTTATTCTAGTGCATCACCAAGGTAAGTATCGATAACAAATGAGAATGCATTACATAGGCAGCGTAGAGGCAGGTGGGAATAGGAGCATCGCACCTCAAGCCATTTCCTAAATCCAGTTGACACTTTTTCTCCTTGCCGAGTTCCTCTCTCATTCCTTCTTCCCTTATTACCCTGGAGACAACCCCGGATCAGCCTCAGAATGCTGCCAGACGGCCTCGTGGTGAAGGAATCTCAATCAGTTGATAACTTTACCTTCCCTCCATCCCGCTGTGTGTGTAATATTCTGAATCTGAACGCCAGTGTTGGGACGAACCATGTAGTCCTATGTGATGCGTCCCATCAGGCGGGAGTGTGTTCGTTATGTTTGTTGGGTTGATTGTACACACGCTTTGTATATTCTTCTAAGGGAGTGAACTAAGTACAGTGTGCAGGGTACCGATGTGTACTTCATCTTATTCTCATGCGAGGTGAAGTTGGCGCGCCGCCGTGGTCAGCCGGCCCGAGGAAAGAGAGGAAAGAGAGGAAGGAGGTTGGGTAGGAGGAAGGAAGGACCGGTGACAGGAACTGACAACCAACAAGATGTTGAATAACCCACAGGAGGCGCCGCCGTCCCGTGTTCAGCTCACCCGGCAGTTACCAGACACGAGGCGCAGTGAGAGGGGCGCCTGTCTCTGGTATATTATTTATAAGCTGAAGACTCACCGTTGACCAACTGTCCTCGGCTTCCTGACCTTGTGTACACCATCGTAGCGCCGCCCTCACTAACTTTCGTGGAGGAAGCTTTACTTGGACACCAATAATAACTCGTCCTCGAAGCTGAGAGTTAAGAGTTTATTCATGGTCAAAGAAGAGCACGGAGAGAGGGAGTGCCGGCCGGATGCAGAGCAGCGAGGGTACGGTGACCAGGCTTAGTGTGGAGGAATAGCATTAGGTCTGTCGGTGCTTCTTGTTCATGTGAGAGGAAGGATTGTGAAGCTCACTGCAAAATAACCAGATATGCCATACCGTCCAGGCGGGCAGGGCAGTAGCCAGCCATCTCGACGCCTCTCACTAAATACGCGAGCAACACAACCACTAAATAGCACTGGACTGCCCACCAACCAACCTTTCCCTCCAGCTCTTCCTTTTTATTTTCCTTTTCTGCCTTCCTCCTTCACTTCCCGTACTTGACCTTTTTCTTTCGTAAATGGATAACAGAAAATTGTGCATAAGTACCATTTCCATTTCGCCAGCGACATCGTTCTTCTGGCAGCGAGGAGTCAGGGCTGGTGGCAAAGTTTGTTCGTGAGTAGAATTAGGTGGATGTGCACGAGTATTTACTGGACTGTGTGATGCACCAAACGAGCTACATGAAAGGTTCAGGTAATGAGTTCACCTTCGCGTTCCTCCCTCAGGTGGAGACGCTCATCCACGTGTGACTTTTCTTTTTTCCACAAATGTTCCTGTTTAGCCGTCATTAAAACCTTCATAATAAGGAGGAGAGCGTCACGTGGTTCTTGATGTCATGTGATCGATTACCCTCACTTCACGCCCCTGCCGCCACCATGCCCCGCTGCCTCACTGCGCCTTACCCCCCCACCCTTTCCCTCCCACTCCCCTCCCCCTCCCCTCGCCCCATGCACTTCGTCAATATCCTCAGCTAATCTATTTGCAATGTGTGTTTTTGTACTCGGTGGACGCCATGCCTGAAGCAACAATGACAAGGATACTTTGCTTTATACCATTAAATTCTACTCTGGTAAAGGAAAGGAAGGACACGTAAATACGAGACATGAGAATCGTCTTAGTATACCTACAGCACCTTTGCCATTCGCCTCACGCTAACACAAAGGACATGGCAATTCAAGCAGTTACCATTTGCAAAACACGTATCAAAGTACTGACAAATAACACCCCAAAAATGCATCAAAATCAGATCTCATTACATTTCCAGGTGTATGAAAAGCTTTATAAGTTGTTTTTTTCTCACACCCTAATTCAAGGATGCGTCTTTATCGGTAACCTAACGAGGGAACAACTTGGTCCACTCAGCTATCAACTATCTATGTGTTTGTCAGTGAGATGAAGAGGAGGAACAGAAGGTACGAATGAAGGAAGGGAGGGAGGGAGGGAGGAAGGGAGGAAGGGAAGACAGACAGACGGATGGACGGAGGTGTTGAAAAGTCTCGTTGGTGAAGATGGATGGAAGCGTTGGAAGGGCAGGACAGGGTAAGGCAGGGGCAGAGTAAGGCTGATGGTTCAAAAGTGGACGTGTGCTGAAAGTGGATCCGTGTAGTAGTAGTAGTTTTTAGGGAGGAGTGACAGGGAATTCCTACTCCCTTCCTGGTAAAGTTTAAAGTTCAAGAATATCAAGAGGAAGGAAAACTCTTATAAAAAAAAAAATAATGGATAAATAAATAAACTCTAAAGGAATTTAAAATGTTATCTCGTAAAGGACAAACAACTGAAACAAAAAATTGAAATAATATAAAGAGAAAAAGCAGACGAAAAAAAAGGAAAGACTAAAAGAATAAAGAGATAGATAAAGAGAGAGAGAAAGGGAGAGAAAACGAACGAAAGACACAGGAAAAGCGCAATCTAGCAGCGGAAATAAGCGAACCAAAGACGAACTAATGGCCGAATAAACAGAACGATAGAGACAAACGAGAAGAGACACAAATTGAATAAAGAAGGGAAATGGAAGGGGAGGAGGAAAATACAGCAATGAAAACCAGCTAACACACACACACACACACACACACACACACACACACACACACACACACACACACACACACACACACACACACACACACACACACACATCACCTCCCCATCACCTCCCCATCACCTCCCCATCACTTCCTCATCACCCACAGTTGTTCGTCAGACCCACTATCTCCATTCCCTTTTATTTTATTTTTTTCTATATATTTTGTTTATTTGTAAGTTTTCCGCCTAACCTCTGCCTTAACGAAATAAACCATTTACTATTATTATTATTTATAATTATTTGCGAAAGTACTACAACAAGTAATTAAGAGAGAAAGGGACAGGAAGCGACAACCAGAAGATAAAAGAGAATAGGGAGAGAGGAAAAAAAACACACAAAAAGAATACATAAAACAAAATAGAGAGAAAAAAACAAAATAAATGGCAAAGGGGGAGAAGAAAATAACTGATGAAAAGAGAACTGAACACAAGGAAAAGTGCACGATGGAAAATGAAAACAGGGAGAAGAGTGAGAGGAAATAGAAAGATTAGCGGGGATGATGAGGAAGAAAAAAAAGATAAAACACCTGTCTGCAACACGTATCCTCTTCCCTTTACCTGGCTGGGAAGACACTTGTATCTCCATCTGCACCTGTACCTCCACCTGTACCTCCACCTGCACTTGTACCACCTCTTCCTCGTGTTTTCGTTCCATAATTGTTTTCTCTTAGCGGGTCCAGCTTGGGTGAGGTTGACAGACAGACAGACAAGCAGGACTGAACAGCAGAAAGGTAGAAGAATAGACTG
Organism: Cancer borealis; assembly: GCA_036785275.1. Lineage (NCBI taxonomy): Eukaryota > Metazoa > Arthropoda > Malacostraca > Decapoda > Cancridae > Cancer > Cancer borealis. The sequence goes on from JAXIVD010005746.1 coordinate 26,219, forward strand.
ACTAACAGATACATAGATCGACGAGATGGATAGAAAGACAGGCAAGTAGATAGGTATATAGACTGACTGACTGACTGACGGACTGACTAACTGACGGACGGACTGATGGACTGACGGACGGACGGACGGACGGACGGACGGGACGGACGGACGGACGGACGGACTGACGGAGAAACGGGAAAGAAAAACAGATTGCAAGGTTAATGAAGGGACGGACGGAAAGGTAAGAAAAATAATCAAGCAAACACACACACACACACACACACACACACACACACACACACACACACACACACACACACACACACACACACACACATCTCCTCTCATCACTGTGCTAATAATAATAATAATAAGGTGTTGATAATGACGCTCTCGACACGCCTCTCACGACCCTTGGAAGCTATTTATTGCTTTCTGGAGACACCTTAAGCTGGAACGACTTCAAGCCTCATGCTGCTGTGACCTCAACCACGCCAACGCAACACCTGTCTCTGGATCCCCACCAACACCTGCACCCTACCCCCCACGCCGCTATAACATCTGTTCTCACTCTCAGGTTCTCAGCATCGTGTGTGTGTGTGTGTGTGTGTGTGTGTGTGTGTGTGTGTGTGTGTGTGTGTGTGTGTGTGTGTGTGTGTGTGTGTGTGTGTGTGTGTGTGTGTGTTGTGTGTGTGTGTGTGTGTGTGTGTGTGTGTGTGTGCGTGTGTGTGTGTGTGTGTGTGTGTGTGGTGTGTGTGTGTGTGTGTGTGTGTGTGTCTGTGTGTGTGTGTGTGTGTGTGTGTTTGTTTCTGTAGATGTTGCTAAAGAGACTGGTGGGTGATGGTAAGACTGTTAATATGCCTCACTGATAGATAGATAGATAGATAGATAGATAGATAAAGATAGAGAGATTATTACATAGAAACTGAGACAACACAAACCCTAAAGTCCAAAACTACAGAAGGTGGTCTGTCCTTAACCTAGACTCCTATATAGAGTAAACGTTAAGAAAAGTCAACACAGTCAGATGCAGTGTAGCTCCTATATAGAGTAAACGTTAAGAAAAGTCAACACAGTCAGATGCAGTGTAGTGTAGTGTGAATGGTAAGAGGTGTTCTTGCCTATAGAGGGCAGACTGCAACTTCTCTCTTGTGTTATTGAGACAGGAAAGGGAACGGTCAGAGAGGAC
>JAXIVD010005747.1:5000-15000 GCA_036785275.1 Cancer borealis
AGGGAAGGTGGTGCAATATCACTAACATTATTCGCATTTCCATATTTTTTTCTCCTAAATTTTAGTAAATGGTGAAGCAAACCAAATAATCATACATTATTCAACATTCTAAAAACTGAAGGTGAATACTTCCAGATGTGATACGTGAAAACAATTTTAGTCAATGAATAAGTAAACATCGAACATCGTCAAGGCCGTCACTGATGCAACTATAAAAAAAAAATTATTTCGCCATGAATAAAAAAACATAACATTTGAAACTTCTTTCATGTAATATAATAAAAAAGAGAATCGAGACTAAAAAACGTAAGATAAAACTTAACATTAGTAAAACGTAGTGAATCATGGAAAGGATTGGGTGAAGCTGATGTTGATAATGATTATGATGATGATGATGATGATGATGATGATGATGATGATGATGATGATGATGATGTAAATAACAGGAAGGTTAAAGCCATTACGTTAAGTGTAACTAAGACGGAATCTCTCTCAGGAGTCACCAGTTATGCATTGCTCATATTATTTAGTCTTTTCTGATGACGTCTTTCTATCTTCTTTGGCATTCACATCTATTGTTTCTTATATATTTTTTTTGTAATGGTAATGGTTCACCTGATATTCATTCATTCAATAACGGAATACTAACACATTTTATAAACAATACCGTTATATTTATACGTTGCTGTAAGATCACTTTTTTTTTTTCCACATTCAATGGAAATATATCCAGAAAACTTTATAATAACAGACATCATTTATATGTTTCAATGAGGAATATGAAAAAGCACATAAGCTTACATAAGACCACGACTTTAACCTTAACGAGTAATTACTACCAAGAATAAGTAACTACGTGATGACCTTAATACCTTAACGAGTAATTACTACCAATAATAAGTAACTACGTGATGACCTTAATACCTTAACGAGTAATTACTACCAATAATAAGTAACTACGTGATGACCTTAATACCTTAACGAGTAATTACTACCAATAATAAGTAACTACGTGATGACCTTAACACCTTAACTACTCATTACTACCAAGAATAAGTAACTAACACCTTAACGGGTCATTACTACCAAGAATGAGTAACTACGTGATTACCTTAACGAGTCATTACTTCTAAGAATAAATAACTACATGATGACTATAACTCTCACATGAAGCATTAGGAGCCACACACTGCCTCCCAAGCATCACCACGACGACCCTTCATCATTAGTGTAGTGTTGGGTGAGACGAGCAATTGTGTTGCGTAGCTGTGTCCACGCCGCCATGACAGTTGTATTGCGTAACTGTGTCCACGCCGCCATGACAGTTGTATTGCGTAGCTGTGTCCACGCCGCCATGACAGTTGTATTGCGTAGCTGTGTCCACGCCGCCATGACAGTTGTATTGCGTAGCTGTGTCCACGCCGCCATGACAGTTGTGTTGCGTAGCTGTGTTCACGCCGCCATGACAGTTGTGTTGCGTAGCTGTGTCCACGCCGCCATGACAGTTGTGTTGCGTAGCTGTGTCCACGCCGCCATGACAGTTGTGTTGCGTAGCTGTGTCCACGCCGCCATGACAGTTGTGTTGCGTAGCTGTGTTCACGCCGCCATGACAGTTGTGTTGCGTAGCTGTGTCCACGCCGCCATGACAGTTGTGTTGCGTAACTGTGTCCACGCCGCCATGACAGTTGTGTTGCGTAGCTGTGTCCACGCCGCCATGACAGTTGTGTTGCGTAGCTGTGTCCACGCCGCCATGACAGTTGTGTTGCGTAGCTGTGTCCACGCCGCCATGACAGTTGTGTTGCGTAGCTGTGTCCACGCCGCCATGACAGTTGTGTTGCGTAGCTATGTCCACGCCGCCATGACAGTGTTGTGACGGATGGGACGCTGGGATATGATTAGGTTGTTAGAATGATTAGTTACGTCACGTTGTTCTCTTGTGTTGTATAGTGATGCGTCATCCACTTAATTACTCAACACAACACACTAATGACTTTATATGACTGATGACTTGTTGTATTGTCAGCCACGTCAGTGAAGCATAATAATAGAGACGAATCAATATCTTTATCACTAATAATTTTTTTATTGCATTGAAAGAACCAATTGGGTTGCGTGCACAGCGAGTTCAATGGATAACTACAAAATGGTTTGGTACGTTAGTAAGTCATCACTTTGATCAGTCACGTTGTTTTATGACTTATTATTTATTTAAGTCATTAGTAGTTCGAGTAAATATACTTGATCGCAGCTGGATGCAACATAGGAGTCCAACAAAATTAATTGAGTAGGTTAGGTTAGGTTAGGTTAGGTTAGGTTAGGTTAGGTTAGGTTAGGTTAGGTAAGGTTAGGTAAGGTAAGGTAAGGTTAAGTTCTTTATTAAGTTCACGCTGCGTTGAATATATTTTAGTTGAGTGTTGATGAAAAGTCATTAATATATGAAAATTAATGGTGTGATGGGAGGCAGGTGGAAGGTACATTATTAATAATATCATTATTGTTGTTATTAATGTTGTAATTATTATTATCATTATTATTATAATTTATTATTGTTCTCTATCTATCTATCTATCTATCTATCTATCTATTTATCTATCTATATATCTATCTATCTATCATTTTTTCTCTTTCTCCGTGTAGAGTATGGAAACTTTGTAATCCTCCTCCTCCTCCTCCTCCTCCTCCTCCTCCTCCTCTTCCTCCTCCTCCTCCTCCTCCTCCTCCTCCTCCTCCTCCTCCTCCTTCTTCTGCTCCTCCTCCTCCTCCTCCTCCTCCTCCTCCTCCTCCTCCTCCTCCTCCTCCTCCTCCTCCTCCTCCTCCTCCTCTTATCCAACCTGCTTATAAAAAATACCATGACCATAAAAGCAAAACATTGTAACACTCAGATCGGTTGAATCATCCACCAAATGATTTTAGTGGAAACATTGATTCCACTTAGAAATACTCTGCAGCCTGCATGAGTAACAATAAATCAATGTGTATCGTTCATCTATTTGTAGTTGAAGAAGAAAACATTAGGTAAGTGTTAGGTGCACAGGAGCTGCCTTGTGTAGGTCAACTGGCTTTTTCTAGCCTAAATATTTTCTTATGATCTTATGTAGTCATGACATTACGTTAATTTTTGTATATATTTTCCTGGTTTTCCTAAGTAGAGCGAAAACAGTGCTGATTATTCTTATATTATCTTTTTATTTCTTGCTTCGTTTGTCGCATGAAAACCCCAATTTGATTGTTTAAAAGTCATGATTTATCCGTACTAAAAGCTTTCTAATTAGTTATATAATATTTTTTTATTTTGCTCAACAGTTAAAAATAAAATGTATGTGATTAGAAAGACATTTTAATTGTCAGCCTCACTTAAGCCTCCTAATTGCTGCCACAAACCACTTATTCCATTTTACCCGACAAAACTTTATGTACTTTGGAAAACATTTATTTCATCCTGCACAAAGGCAACGTGATGAAAGTTAGCAATTATAGTATAGAGGAAAGGGAATATATGAATTGTACATTGATCGGAAGCAGAATGTAAATATTATGTGTTTCTGATGTATATTTTTTGTAATTCATTAGTTTGATGGTTGCATAACCTGGTATTGTATGTAGTGAAGGGGAGACTATAGCAGGTTACAATAAGTCTTATGAAAATGTTACAATTTCATAGTTAATACCATCGTAGTTAATCATATCCTACTTAGTACTATAAAAAAAAGATAAATATGATAAGACCACCATCCTCCCTTACTTCCGTGTATTCTGAAAACCTTACATTATGTTAATTAATTTTTATCACCCGCAAGTTTCTACACAAGCTTGTATAATAAGCGATGAATCAGATCTATGGGTATTCATGTTCATGCGTGTAATTATAAAGCTATACTTTCACTAGCTCGCAATGTTTCTGGAAGTGCGCCTCACCTATGGATTATATTTGTGACTATTTTATGTGCCATTAAATGATAGATCACTTTTAAAGACCAACAATGAAATGCACTTCGGTCATGATATAGTAATTTCCGTAACAATTTTTCAAGGGGATTTCAAGGTTTTGTTCGGGGAAGGTTCTGCTAAACTATCTTTTGTTCTAATACTTATTTCCTTCTACACTTTTACCAACTAAAAATATTTATCCGTCTATATATTTTCATTGTTTTAACGGCCACTTTCCCTCGCTTTTTCTGGTATCCATTAGTCGCCAATTCTGAAATGAAAGAAAGATATACAGCTACATACCAGAAAGCTTAAGTTCATTAGCAAATACAATAACAGTACCAGAGAATAATGGTAATAAAATATATATTACAGCCACTAAGATAGTTTATATACTCTTAGATGCCTGCAGGGTGAGTAAAGAAATCCTGAAATTGTATCATTGAGGAGCAGTCTCTGTATATTATTCTATTGTATTTACGAATTGTTGTATTTTTTATCACTGTACTTAAGAACCGCGAGGAAATAACACACTCCAACCTGTGCAAACCAGTGATTATTAAAGTTAAGCGAGTGCAGAGATAGGAGGATAACTTTTTAAACGATAATAAGAGTAAAGGGACTACCACTATCATATACAATAAACTGTTTTAGTCACGAGAATGTTAAGTGCTTTTTTTGCAGCTATGTTAATGGAAGGAAAGGAAAGACAGGCAAAAAAAAAAGTTGAACTGACCCATTTCGTTTCGTTCATCCTGGGCTTTATATTACAGACAGGTAAGGTTTAAGGATAAAGAAAAATACCTTTATATAGTAGAATCATGAGACAACTATTCTGTCGTTTTGTTGTGTTTGGATGGAGAAAAAAAACAGAGTGAATGAAGCTTCCTTTCCTGTGTCCTCTCTAGGATAGGAAACATTCCCTCGCTCTGGACAAACGCAAAATGTAACCAAGTCAATTAGTGATGTTATAATGATCCTCACCGCCAGTATTATGCTCGGTGCTGGATTACAATGGGAATGAATGCTAATTTCCTTTTTTCATTATGACTAAACGTGAGTGAGGGAGTGTGTGTGTGTGTGTGTGTGTGTGTGTGTGTGTGTGTGTGTGTGTGTGTGTGTGTGTGTGTGTGTGTGTGTGTGTGTGTGTGTGTATGTGTGTGTGTGTCTGTGTCTGTGTCTGTGTCTGTGTCTGTGTCTGTGTCTGTGTGTGTGTGTGTGTGTGTGTGTGTGTGTGTGTGTGTGTGTGTGTGTGTGTGTGTGTGTGTGTGTGTGTGTGTGCGGGTGTGCGTGTGCGTGTGTGCGTGTGTGTGTGTGTCAGTGTTAGTATTCGTAAGTATAGGCATTTTTATTTCATCTTATATATTCTATTTACATATTCATTTTTCTAGGCAAAGACGATACGATTTACATATCCAGCTTGTCTCATGAGTCTTAAGTGAATTACTGAAGCTTATCAATAGTTGGACGTCGAACACTTATGTTGCACGTTTTTAAAATTATATTTACAACACTAATAAAAATAAATAAGTATTTAGTGACTGTTACCAGGATGGGGAACAAGTATGACACAGTGAAACCATTATATTTGATATTTGCTGTAAAGTTTTTTTTTGTTAATTTCTTCTGTGATAAACAAAATCTATTCGACACACGCTGCTCGTGAAGAGAACTCAAATTCAGAATTTAATTGTGGTTGGACAAAGTTTGCACACAATAGTAATTATTTGCAAAGTTGGCAAACAATTTCATTGTAAGTATATTGTAACTATATTAAGTACAATAACATATTTGCGGTGTATTAGTATATGTGCCTTTTTGTCTGACTTTGTTTATCGATATGTTTGTATGCCTCTTTATTTTTTTTTTCCCTCTCTATCTATACTATATCTATCTCCTCTCTGTGTGTTACTGTATATCACTCATCGTCTGTCTGTTTCGCCTCATGTCCTCAATTCATTCTATAACAGCAGATTTTTTTCTTCTTCTAATTCCGTCTTTAGCATGTGTTTTTGTATTCCCACGCTGCCTCACATTCGCCTTCTCTCTACAGCAGGGGTGGCCAACCAGTCGATCGCAGTCCTGTCTTAAGTCAATCACATTGTTCCTGTTAATAATTCATCCTTCAGAATTTTCATGCCAATAATTATAATAAGATATCTAAGTTTTCCTTTAAATTTGAATATTAGTTTTCCTTATATGTTTTTTGGGGAACCATTTATATTTATAATGGATATTTCTGAGCCACATACACTCATTCATAATGACAGACTACTCCTGTGTTATCATGAAGCCTGCCTGGACCTCGACCAGTAGAAAGGAACTGTTTGTACATACACTCGATGTGCAAACACGTTCCTCACACAAGTAAAGCATATCACCATAGTGTGCGTTGACTTCTTCCGGAACTGGCGGTGGTTAAGACTGCGTCAGGTGCCATGTAGTCATTTTCTCCCTGGCGACTCTCCCTGGTGCTTATGTGGTAAAACTCTGTCACACAAACTTTCACGTCGAAAGGCGCTGATTTACTCATTTAGTTGGGTAGGCTGTTGCGCACCGGATTGTTATACAAATACCAAGCAGGTTGACGGGCCATGAGTTCGGACTATGCGGTCCGGATCTGGCTCGTGGGCCCGAATACAGGATGGTGGTAGCTGGTTGCTGTTCAACGTGACTTGTAAATTGTCATTATTTGTTGGGCCACTGTGTAGTTTTGTTAGTTTACAAATATATATGACTGTTAAATAAAAAGTCAACTCAGAGTTTGGATGTCTTGTTTATAGCTGTAAATCATATTATTGTCAACGTAAATATTAATTGTCAACTTTGTTCCATCCCAGGCCTCCACACGCCACAGCTCAACAGTTGTCACCAGACGGTCGGTGTATAGGTGTATTCGGATCAGTGTCGTGTAATGGAAAAGTTTTCCGTGATTGTGAGAATTGCTGACATTTATATTTTAGCAATGACTTGCAGAATCAGTCGATTCATTGCCCTCTGCAGAGGTGGTGATAGATTTCCTGATTTAAAAAAAAATTATCATTGCATCATACATCAACAAGCACTTTGTAGTAAAATATTGAATGACAGAAGTGATGGACATTTCTCTCAAAATTGTAAATTCTATTCGGGCCAGAAGTCTTCAGAGACGACTGTTTCGAAGTCAGTAAGTCAGAAAGTGAAGCAGAACATTCTGACCTGCTGTTGCACACCGATGTCAGGTGGTTAAGAAGAGGTAAATTTCTCCAAAGATTTAGAGATCTGTTGCCTGAAAATAAAGTGTTTTTGGCCTCAAGAAAGCAATGGTAATAAAGAATGGTTGTTGGATTTAGCATTCTTAGTTGACATAACTGGTATGTTGAATGAACTGAACTTAGATTTGCAAGGAAAAGATAAAACGGTATTACTATACTTTATGCCATTAAACAGTCGAAGGTTATGGCTACCCTCAGCTTGTTGCTGTTACTGTTGACAACATTTTCACTGATTACACTACCTGTCGGAAATGAATAACAACACTGCAATACGTCCGTGAATGTGGAACACTTTTGGACTGTATCTCTAAGTCAAAATAAACAAACAAACACTATCAATTGTTTTGGTATTACTATACTTTATGCCATTAAACAGTCGAAGGTTATGGCTACCCTCAGCTTGTTGCTGTTACTGTTGACATCATTTTCACTGATTACACTACCTGTCGGAAATGAATAATAACACTGCAATACGTCCGTGAATGTGGAACACTTTTGGACTGTATCTCTAAGTCAAAATAAACAAACAAACACTATCAATTGTTTTTGTCAAGGGCTTTGGTTTCAAGCATGGGATTAGGTCCTGTTGGTACAGATGGTTATTATATTGTCTATATTTCCTCTGTCCAATGACGTGCCACCACTAATTGCCACCACCAGCTGCGCCAATCACAGCCTGCTATATGTACTAGTAGACGTGGCACACCTGGAAGGATAGGGCAGGAGACAGTTTTCTCTTCAGTTGTATCATGGCTACCGTTCATGTTAGTTGTCAAGATTGTGAATTGGATTATTGGCAAATAATCGCAAAATTTCATTCAAAAAACGATTTGTTGTACGACTTTCTGAGGGAGCACGGCGTCCTACCAGCAGCTGTTCAGTGTCCCCACTGTATGGCTCCTTGGAGGAATAGTAGAGGATAACCCTACAGCCAGGAACTTCATGCTCTCGTTTAAGGTATTGTGAGTTATGAAATTATACTTGGTAAATTTGCAATTCAACCAATAAATAGGTTAGGTTAGGTTACAAGTGTCAGCGGGGGGGTCGAGGGGGGGCGCATCCCCCCCGGTTAGGATTGGTTAGGTTAGGTTAGGTTGAAACAGTGTCACAGGGGGGGGTCCAGGGGGGGCGCAGCCCCCCCGGTAAGGATTGGTTAGGGTAATTCAGGTTAAATCTGGGGAAATTTTCCACAATGTAGGGAAATTCCCGTAGATTTTTCAAAGGCCATATATCACTCCCATATGCTTCCCCCCCCCAAAACCCCCGATTCCCCAGGCTCCCCCAAGCTTGCTGGGGGGGATGGGGGTGGGTGGGTACAGATGTGGCACAATGGCATAAAGTATAAATTTACCGATAAAACTATAGTTGACATGATAAGTGCTCTGCAAGCATTCATATAGAAAATCTAATTAGTGTCTTCACAGCTATAGCAACATGCACTGAGAGATTTCAGAAATATGATGTCAGAACTGGAAAACCAATGTAAACAATGTGATCAGTTCAATAGTGATCGCTATAGTGAACAGGTACAAACCCTTGTCTCAGAATTTGATAGACGTTTTCAGGATATAGCAGAATTATAACCTGTTGCAACATACATATGTTTTCCATTTGATAAAAGCAAACGTTGAAAATATTGCATCTAAAATGGCCACATTGTTCAACATGAATACATCTAAAGTTGAAAATGAGATTTTAAAACTGCAAAATGATATACAGATCAAATCCATGGCAACAGAAAGCAGTTTCTGGAATCTTCTCAGTGAAGAAAAGTATCCTAATGTCAGAAAATGTTATATGTACCTAACAGCTTTTTTTGGTTCATTCTACCTGCGTGAATCAACATTTTCACGCCTGACATACATCAAGCTCAAATACCGATCAACACTATCAGATGAACACCTGGATGCCTGCTTAAGGCTGCCAATCACCAACTACAGACCCAACTACACCAAGCTGGCAGACAGCATACAGTGCCAATCGTCTCATTAATAATGTAAGTGTGTGCTTTTTAATTGTATTATAACAAATACATCATAACTGTAATCTCTCTATATTGCAGTGGGAGGAAGATATTACGGTTACAGTTATGGAATATGGATGAAACTTAGACTGGTAGATCGCATCACGGTAGATGAAGTAAAACTAGATCACTTCTCACAAAAGGCTGGCCGTCCTTGCTCTACAGGAACGTACGTGTGTGTGTGTGTGTGTGTGTGTGTGTGTGTATGTATATGTATATGTATATGTATATGTATATGTATATGCATATGTATATGTATATGTATGTGTATGTGTATGTGTGTGTGTGTGTGTGTGTGTGTGTGTGTGTGTGTGTGTGTGTGTGTGTGTGTGTGTGTGTGTCTGTGTCTGTGTGCTTCATATCTCCTCCATAGTTGTGTTACTTCTGACAAGTTCTCCAGTCCACATTCAATATTACTGAAGCCAAATTTAAAATGTTGGCTTGACATTTATAGAAAGACTAGATGAAGCTTCTCTCTCTCTCTCTCTCTCTCTCTCTCTCACTTATCTTGAACAACCTCTATTATTTACCACATTATCATCACTTTTTCTTCCCTTTCTTTCATTAAATCCCTTAATGAAAGAAATATTTTTGTTACAAACGCAGATAGCTACAATAAACGTTTGTGTAAAATACGTTTTACTCTCAATAAACAACTTAACCTCACACCTACTATGCACATTTACACATGTACACCCACGATCTATCATACTAATGGATACGTAGTGAGAGGTAGCAAGCTAGATACCACTTCAACCGGACAGTAATTGTGTGAGAGAGAGGGTGGGGGTTAGGA
>JAXIVD010005747.1:22500-27373 GCA_036785275.1 Cancer borealis
GAAAGTCTTGTAAGGGAAATGACATGTTGGATGTGAAATGACTGGCAGTATGGGAGAGAATTATTTACTTATCTATAATAATTTTGACTCGGAAAAACATATATATATATATATATATATATATATATATATATATATATATATATATATATATATATATATATATATATATATATATATGTATATATATATATATATATATATATATATATATATATATATATATATATATATATATATATATATATATATATATATATATATATATATATATATATATATATATATATATATATATATATATATAAGTACATTCGCATATACCTCGCCATTAGCAGTAGCTGAAATATTTTCAGTGAGATTTGCTGTACAATGAAAGCCACGAAAATCAACAGTTTATCTATCATCAATACATCATTCATTCACGTATATATATATATATATATATATATATATATATATATATATATATATATATATATATATATATATATATATATATATATATATATATATATATATATATATTTTGATTATGTATATTCTATTATTCTAACCGTGAAATAAGAACTAATTAGTGTTCCCTTTAGTGCAAAATAAATGTTGTATATGAAAATATGAGATCTGCAAACACACTAATGGGATGAATATGTCCGACGTAACAAATAGAAAATGTTTAATATCGACAATACATGAAACAGTGTAAGGGAAACCAGCGGCTCTACTTGCATCATTTTCATTGTGGAGGGAAAAATTGGAATACCATGATGGAAGTATTGTGACTCTTGATTATGAGAGTGGATCAGAATGTGGTGGATGGGATGTAGTTGGTGTGCATATATTGTTTGTGGATAGAGCGAGTGGATATTTTGCTATAGTAATGGTAAAATAACAGGCATCCTACTTTTCTCTATTGTATTCCTATCACTTAATTTATTCTTTATATATTTATCTCTGAATATATTTGTCTACCAATGGATTGGATAAATGGATTGAATAAGGGTTAGCTAAATAATGACAGATAGGTTATAAGGTTATGGAAACACATATGGGTAAAAAGTTAGCGTGATCGAGTTAAAAGTTTTTTCATATGAACCAACATTTCCTGTTAACTACTTGGCCGATGCTAGGTTAGGTTAGGTTAGATTAGGTTAGGTTAAAAAGTGATTCCTTGCCACTTGCTTATTCTTTCAACTCCTTCGGTACTTTCATTATGCTATTAGTCTTCACTGTTGATAAATCCTTAATAGATTCTAATTTCAACTCAGTTCATTGACCTAACAATAATTTCTTCTATGTGTAAGCTAATTTCTACGTTGTTCATGCTCCCGAGTTGTCTATATTACAATAGGGTTTTGTACTACGCTTTACATGAATGATTTACTTTATTACCATCTGTTAAAAAAGGAAAAAAAGAAAGAAAAATACAGAATAGAAGGATTTGAAACGGTTTGCTACTACCAAAACAGGCTTTCTAATTGTTGGACCTACTCGCAAACTAATCAAGGTTAAAAAAGTCACACAACAACCTGCTTTGCCTAAAAATATGATGCTCAACTTAATCTAATAAAATACATATTACTATTTCTCTTTTCTCTCTCCTCACCCCTCTGTAAATTTTCGTTACTAGAGATATCCCGCAAAATAACCTGCCAGTTTTCCTAACGTCAAATATTCGTCTTTTCAGTGGTACTTTTTTCATCTTTATTTTTGGGATATTGAAATAGTCTGACCTTCACCTAGGCGCCCTGCCCCCCCCCCCCCCCCCCGCCCTTGACGGCTCCCTCCCCCCCATACTTAACACTTCATCCCAGGCTAAGGTTGGTCCCTTTATCTCCTAATGTTGGAAAATGAAGTAATTGCCATTTTCTTTTGTGATAATAAGGATATGAATATGTGAAGATGTTATTTAATTTCTCTCATTTTGTTCTCTCTTTCTCTATCCATCTATCTATCTATCTATCTATCTATCTCTCCGTCTATATTCTGTCTTCCTTACTTTATGGCGAGTAAAATAAAGTTTAATACAGAACTTCTAGCTGTTAAAAAGACGCGCCTCGTGCTAGGATAAACTGAAGGAACAACGAAATTTACGAGGCAGATTTACGCGGGGATAAAAAGAAGAACAAAAAAAAGATACAACTTAATTCCTTGGTCTTAACACTACTGTGGTCTGTCTTTAATTTTCTTTGTACCAAGGGCTTGTTTTGTTATGTTTTGTTTTTATTCAATCGTGTGAGTGTTTGAGTTGTTTACAGAGAAGTGTTTGTTTATGTGTGTTTTTACTAGGATGATAAGTTCAAACATGAACAAACACAAAGAGGAATATCATCTTTATTTAGTTATATATTTTGATCTCTTAAAGTCGTTTCTCTCTTCGTTTGGTCAATTTTGGATCACTAGAATTTATACTCTTTCAACATATTCTCTTTCACACGTTCTGTTCCTTCCATTCCCTCCTCTGCTTTTGATCCTCCTCCTCCTCCTCCTCCTCCTCCTCCTCCTCCTCCTCCTCTTCTTCTTCTCAATTACCTCATCCCATCTACCATCCTTCTCTCTCCACCCCTCCACCACCCTCCACCCCGCCACCCTTTCATCCCTCGACCCCTCCACTTTCACGCCTCTCCACCTCCTCTCCACGTATCACAAAACAATATTTCGGTTTCAGCTATTATGATTCCAGACCACACTTTTGTCTCTCTCTCTCTCTCTCTCTCTCTCTCTCTCTCTCTCTCTCTCTCTCTCTCTCTCTCTCTCTCTCTCTCTCTCTCTCTCTCTCTTTCTCTCGCTCTCTCTCTTATCTCTCTTCTCTCTCTCTCTCTCTCTCTCTCTCTCTCTCTCTCTCTCTCTCTCTCTCTCTCTCTCTCTCTCTCTCTCTCTCTCTCTCTCTCTCTCTCTCTCTCTCTCTCTCTCTCGCTCTCTTATCTCTCTTATCCCTCTTATCCCTCTTATCTCTTATCTCTCTTATCTCTCTCTCTCTCATAGTTTCTCTATCATATTTTTATTTCCAGCACTAGACATAACCCTTAGCTCATTTTTTGTTCATAAAGATGTTATCGTGTCTCCAGTAACTCTGTGTTTATTTGGTTGTTGCGCTTCTGTTCAGCCAATGGAAGTAATTGTTACATTCTACCTCAAGTGTTCAGCCAATTAGAGTAAGTGTTACATTCTATCTCAAATGTTCAGCCAATGAGAGTAAGTGTTACATTCTACCTCAAATGTTCAGCCAATGAGAGTAAGGGTTACATTCTACCTCAAGTCTGAAGCCAATGGGAGTAAGTGTTGCATTCTACTTCAAGTTATTAATACCAGGCAAGACAGTCGGCTCCTTATATCCCTGTAACAACAAGGGCATGTAACGTATAAATCATAGTAATTGAGCTATTGTTTGTTACCGTTATAGACGCTTTGATTTACGCTGTTGTTTACCGTTGGAGGAGTATCGTAAATATCATCCTTAACCGAGGAATAAATAGCATTATTTTTCTATATGACAAAATCTTTTAGTCACTTAATGCACTACAAGACCACAGGTGATGCAGGTTTAGATTTAAAATATAAGTGAGGCGTTATTCAAGGTTATGTTGCGAACTGTCATAAGCAGAGTGAGGAGGAGGCTTGTCACTATCACCATCACCATAAGCTGGACGTGATGTAGGTATTGCAGTCGCACGCTATTGAATGAATGGAGTGTTGCAGCAGTGATTTGGTTAGGTTAAGTTAGGTATTGATATGTCAGAAGCTTTGTCAAGTCCACTTTACACTAATGCTTCGAGGCTGGAAATGAAAACACACAGAGGAAACATATTTACTTGATATTGTGAAAAAAGCATGGTTGTTAATATTTTTGTAGCAAGCATGATGGTGTACATAACCGTCTGTATTTGGAACCACAATGACTACGTGTGTGTGTGTGTGTGTGTGTGTGTGTGTGTGTGTGCGTGTGTGCGTGTGTGTGTGTGTGTGTGTGTGTGTGTGTGTGTGTGTGTGTGTGCGTGCGTGCGTGCGTGCGTGCGCGCGTGTGTGTGTGTGTGTGTGTGTGTGTGTGTGTGTGTGTGTGTGTGTGTGTGTGTGTGTGTGTGTGTGTGTGTGTGTGTGTGTGTGTGTTTAACCTACAATCTTTCTACACACAACGTAGATAATATAAATGAAAAGCTATTCTGTTTTACTTTTTAATATCTTTACTGCTCAGTCAATACTGTGAAGTATGTTTTTTAGAAGCAAAGGTTTCCATGATATGTAAAGGAACAGATGGTTATGAATAACTCTTACAATGTTCCAGGACTTTTCATTCTACATATTAATGGGTAACATTTTTTATTTGACCTTTTCTCTCAAATGTTACAGACGCTTAGTATGTTAATTAAAGGTCACTTGTATTCCTTTGACGTCTACTTTCATGCTTTACTTTTTAAGAATTTGTCTCTATGCTATAATTTTATACATATATGTAATGATATTATATTTGCCTGTTAGTAAAAAAAAAGCTACAAATAAACTCATGGATAACTCATGGGATAACAAATTTGTTATCCCATATATCTTAAAGTGTACATGTATAAGGTGCATCACATCATGTTCCTGGTGGTGATGAACTAAGTATATGTTACAGAAGCTATGTCTCAATGGCCTTGAAAACATCCTGATTGTGTGCGCGGCGTATCGGTTCTACAGAGCTTTTTGTTCTTACAGGTAAAGAGCACACTACTGAATAACTATTTTTCTTTTTTGATAAACGTGTATTTTATTCAAAACATTTTAGAACACATTGTTGTATGACTTTAGCGTGCATTTAGCAGCAACATTAATCAAGTTGAGAATAAAATATCAGAGGCAATATATTACGAGACATTACTTATCATGATAACATAAT
>JAXIVD010005748.1:0-17500 GCA_036785275.1 Cancer borealis
AGAGAGATAATGGTAAGGTGAAGAAAAGAGTGTGATGGAGATGGCTGGAAAATGAGGAACAGGAAGAACAGAAAACTAGAACAAAAGAAAGAAGGAGGACGAGTAAACAAAAAGAAAAGCAGAATAAGGAGTAGGAAAGGGAGGAGGAAAAAGTAACCAAAAGTAAGTAAAAAATCATCCATATACATAAAACATATACATGATACATAAGAATGATACATAAGAATGATACATAAGAATAAAAAGGCTACAGGTGGTAAGGAGGAGATGAGGGGAATAGATGCATGGCGGTGAAACTAGCGATAAAATATAATATGTATCTTTTGTTTGGCTGTAGTCAATAAATTATCTATCTATCTATCTGTGGGATGTGGATGTGTAGGGAAATTTATGTATGTATGTATGTATGTATGTATGTGATTTTATTTTTCACATGTACTGATGAAGGGAAGTGAACAAAGGAAGTGATGTATAAATGGTTTGTGATGCAGCATAGCTATCTGTATTTTAACTCTTTCTATCTATGTATGTATATCTATCTATCATTCTATCTATCTATCTATCAATCAATCAATCTATCTTTATATTTGTTTATTTATCTATTTATCTATCTAGCTAGCTATCTCTTAATTTATTTATATTTTTGCCTTTCAATTTCCCTCAATCATGCTAAACCAACAGTCTCGTCTCCTCTATACACCCACAAAAATGTTACCTCCAATTTTTCTCCTCTTAATCATTTTCCTTTCATACAAATATACCTTTCCCTCCTCCTCCTCTTCCTCCTTCCCTCTCATCCTTTTCACTCATTTTTTTCTCTCCCTCATATTCCTCCCATGACAATATTAACAAAACTGCATGAAAATCCAATGCGTAAAATTTAATATCGCGCGGACGGGAAAAAAAAAATATTATAAATCCATCATATTTTCAAAACTATTTCTATTAAATGTTTCATTAGAGGCGCGACAATGACAGCTGCAGCATGCAACACACACACACACACACACACACACACACACACACACACACACACACACACACACACACACACACACACACACACACATACAGATAGAGGAAATACACTCTGCCAGTAAATGTGTGGCTTGGAGTGAGGAAGGAAAGAAGAAGGTGGAGGAGGAGGAGGAGGAGGGCGGGGTTTGGGGCTGCCTGATGGAGGGGCTGACGGGGACCTTACACCTGGAAACCCGAAGACTTGGGGAAATAGATTGGATGCAACACCACCACTCTTCTTAACATTGCTTCTCCTCCTCCTCCTCCTCCTCCTCCTCCTCTTCCTCGTCTTTTATTTCCTCCTCCTCTCTCATTTCTCTTTTTCCAAATTATCTCTTTCTTTTAACTGTGCCCACTTAACCGAAAAATTAAACTCATACACAAACACACACACACACACACATACATACACATACACTTTATATTCTAGGAAGTACATAACAGTGTGCCATTTCTCGTAGGAGGTGAACAAAGGTCCTCTATTAAGGAAAAGAAAGGGAAATTTTTAACATTGTGCAAGGCGAGTATCCTTCTCTATCTATCCAGACGAATCATTGTGTCTCCAAGTAGGACGTGGGCAGCTATTTATAGAGATGAAATTAGCTGTTAAAAGAAGAAATAGATGGCTTGGAGGAGTAGATTTCGTTGCAATTGTGTTCGTGAGAATTAATGGAACAAGGAGAGCAATTATTGTAGTCTATTTTGAAAGAGAGAAGGAGGAGGAGGAGGAGGAGGAGGAGGAGGAGGAGGCCCAATACACAACCTTGGGGAACAATGCTTGATAAATGTTTAAAGGAGATTCACCAATAATTGATTTCCTCCTACCCCCACTACTTCCTCTTTCCCCTTCCTCTTCCTTCTTCTTATTCTCCTCAATTCTTGCCTCATCTCGACCTCCCTTCCATCACGGAGACGCATCGTGTGCTCTCCCTCATCTCACACCCTCTCTATCAACTCTCTCCTCCAACTCCTATTCCTCATTCCTCCTCTCTTATTACCTGTTCCCATCATCTCAGAAACCAATGTTGTTTTTTGCTATCATCTCTCCTCTCTCCTTCCTTCCTTCCTTCCTCCTCCTCGACCTCCTCCGGTTTTTTTTAATACTTTCCTACTTCTGTCCTTCCTTCACCCATCCATCTATCCTCCATCTTAACTCAGTTCCCTCGAGTGTCATCTTCTGCCCCCACCTCCCCCAACACACCAACTCCGCACCACTCATTGCACGAAGACAAAGAAAGACGGGGAAAAAAGAGGGAAAAATGAACAGCAATCATGCAACAAAAAAATAGCTGTCCAATCCATCTGCTGATTGTCCTGGTGGAAGAGGAAGGAAAGAATAAAGAAAGGAAGGAAAAAAAAAAAAAAAAAACGAATATAGAGTAATAATGTGAAAGCATACCAACGATAAAATTGATATGAGAAGATAACTGAAAGAAGATAAGGATGAAAGAAAGAGAAAGAGAAATAGAGAGAAAGGAAAGACAAAGAGAGAACAGGAGGAAAGGTGGAAGGCGATAAACACAGGTAGATGAGGAAGGACAGGTGACACAGTTTCTGCCTTAACCCTTTTTTGCGATGGTGGGGGCGGAGGGAGAGGGGGCAGGAGGCAGAAGGTAGGATAGGAAAAGAGTAAGAAAGTGGACGGTAGTGTCAAGCAGGGAGGGATGAACAAATAGATAGCATAGGGTACAGTAAATGATAAACAATAAATATTAAATAAAACAGGCTGGTCTAAATTTTCGTACAGGAAAAGAGAAGCTAAGGAAGGAGAGAATAGGGAAATGTGATAACCAGGAGGAGGAGCAACAACAGGAGGAGGAGATCTTCGTGTGATACCTGGTTGAGGTTATTAATTATTAAGCAGATGTAACTCTTTTCAAGGAGGAGGTGGACGAGGAGGAGGAGGAGGACGAGGAGAAATGTTGATAAGGACAGGAAGAAGGGGAAGGAAAAAAAGAGAGAGAATGAGTAGAGAAGGAGGAGGGAGGAGGAAAAAGAAGAGAAAGAGGAGGAGGAGGAATGGAGAAGAGTAAAGTAAGGAAATGGAAGTGATTTGCGTAGAGCTCGTGAAATCTTTACTGCAATGAATTTTAGTTGAATGGAAGATGAGTTTACCGGCGAGAGAGAGAGAGAGAGAGAGAGAGAGAGAGAGAGAGAGAGAGAGAGAGAGAGAGAGAGAGAGAGAGGAGAGAGAGAGAGAGAGAGAGAGAGAGAGAGAGAGAGAGAGAGAGAGAGAGAGAGAGAGAGAGAGAGAGAGAGAGAGAGACAGAGAGAGAGAGAGAGAGAGAGAGAGAGAGAGAGAGAGAGAGGGAGAAAGAAAGAGAGAGAAAGAGATAAAAAAGAGAGATAGAGAGAGAGCAAAAAAAAAGAGAGAAGCGAGACCCAGGTGGTAGAATAAAGAAGGTAAGAGGTTCGTACATTATTTTTTAGGATTTCAAATTGTTTCAGGATTGACTCAGTAATTTCAGAATAAGTTAAGTGTGTGGTCTCTCTCTCTCTCTCTCTCTCTCTCTCTCTCTCTCTCTCTCTCTCTCTCTCTCTCTCTCTCTCTCTCTCTCTCTCTCCTCTCTCTCTCTCTCTCTCTCTCTCTCTCTCTCTCTCTCTCTCTCTCTCTCTCTCTCTCTCTCTCTCTCTCCATAAGAAGGGGAAGCACAAGACACAAGTAATAATGAGATTCTCTGAACAATTTTTATTTCTAAACGTCTCATTATCCCCTGAATGGCCGTGTGTGTGTGTGTGTGTGTGTGTGTGTGTGTGTGTGTGTGTGTGTGTGTGTGTGTGTGTGTGTGTTCAATCACCACCACCATTTTCTTCACATACAATCACAAATGTCTTAGTTATAATTATTATTGTCCTTCTGTGTATTCTGAAGATTCATTCATAGACACACGTTTCTATTTTTAAACTAATTCCCGTAACAAATATACAACTGTATTGCATGTTTCTTTTTTTAAGTTTCTTGCTACAACACGCTGGCATACACGGTAAATATATATCTTTTCAAGAACTAACTGGAATAATAAATTTAAATATATATTCCATTCATACAACAACAACAGTTTTAGAGAGAACTATGGCGTGATTCTATAAATGTCACTGAAATAGTTTCAAAGTATATTAGAATGACTGTATCAAATATACTGTACAGCAATGTAGGAGGGACTGTATATGGCTACCACCAGCATCACCAGGGAGGCAAGGCAAGGCAAGGCAAGGCAAGGCAAGGCAAGGCAAGGCAAGGCAAGGCAAGGCAAGGCAAGGCAAGGCAAGGCAAGGCAAGGCAAGGCAAGGCAAGGCAAGGCAAGGCAAGGCAAGGCAAGGCAAGGCACCCAGACACTAACAAGCACACAGGGCCACTATACGAGGGGACTTTCACGACGGTATTAGCTGCTGTAAAATACGTAAAGTGCTGTGAGGTGCTAAATAAACACATACACACGCATACACCTATACACACACACACACACACACACACACACACACACACACACACACACACACACACACACACACACACACACACACACACACACACACACACACACACACACACACACCGGCACTCAAATGAAATGAACGCACAAAGTCAAGCTATACTGATGACCCTGCATTTACAGGAGGAGAAAGAGTGACAATAGGAGGGTTATATGATCATTTTAATTGTTATTATTGTGTGGTGGTGGTGGTGGTGGTGGTGGTGGTGGTGGTGGTGGTGGTGGTGGTGGTGGTGGTGGATATATTTTTCTTTTTAGTTCTTCCACTATATTTCAATGTTTTTTCTTTTCCTTTCCTTTATATTTCATTTTCATATTATCATTATTTCCTCCTCCTCCTCCTCCTCCTCCTCCTCCTCCTAATTGTCGTAACAGCTTTACCAATCCTCTAGTTTCTTATTCTTCTCTCCTTTCCTCTCCTCCTCGTGCCCTTCTTCCTCCTCCTCCTCCACATCCTCTTTCCTTTCCTCTTCCTGTTCTCTATCGTATCTACGGATTTTTGTCTTTCACATTATTTTTTGGGGGGGATTAGAGGGAGAGATAAGGGAGGAAGAGGACAGGAAACGGAGGTAGAAGAAAAAACTAAAGAAGAGGGACAAGAAATTGGAATGTGAAGGGAAGGAAGGGAAGGGAATGTGGGAGGAGGAAGAGGGGACAAGAGGGAGGGAGGAATGTAGGAATGGAATGGAGGTGGAACTCATTACCGGAAGCCCCTCCTCACCTGGCCAATCAATTACCTGGCGGCGTATCTTAGTACAGGTGATCCAACACCCTGCTAACCTTACCTACTCTTCTTCTTCCTCCTCCTCCTCCTCCTCCTGATCCTCCTCTTCTTTGTATTATCTACTTTTAACTCCTACTCCTCTATCAACTCATCTCCTTTTTTTAGCTTTCTCCTCATTCTCCTTCTCTTCCTCTTCTTCTTCTTCCTCCTCCTCCTCCTCCTCCTTCTGAATCAGTTAAGCGCACATCACAGAAACACTGTAAATCTGAAGGAAAACCACTAGTATTATCATATTAATTGAGTTCAAGATAAAAAGTCACTCTATTCATATTTCGTGTAAATAAACGTGAATCAACGTAATTTTGCATACTAAATGAAAGCCAGATTAAAGACTGTGTGTGTGTGTGTGTGTGTGTGCGTGTGTATGTGTGTGTATGTGTGTGTGTGTGTGTGTGTGTGTGTGTGTGTGTGTGTGTGTGTGTGTGTGTGTGTGTGTGTGTGTGTGTGTGTGTGTATGTGTGTGTGTGTGTGTGTGTGTTCTAGCTTCCTTCCCTTAAGATCTTCGCAATAGTTTCTTCTTCCTCCTCATCCATCTCTCGTCTCCTCCTCCTCCTATTTATCTTAGTTTCACCTGTTTCCCTCCCCTCTAGATTCTCTCTGGTGGTTCATTCTGATTCTCCTTCCCTGCTCTTCCTCCTAAGTGAGTGGTAGGCTGCTTTCCCTGCTTCCCCGGGCTGTGTTACCTTCGGTCGTTTCCTCATCTCCTCTACCTTCCCTCTGCTGCTGTGCCTTCTTCGCCCTAACCTTTATATTTTCTTTATCTTATACTTCTCTCTCTTGCGTTCGTATCCTAGATTTCATGTGTATATCAAATCCTAATTCCTTATGAACCTGTCTGTCTGTCTGTTTGTCTGAATTTTTTTCTGTCTATCTGTCCGTCTGGCTGTCTGTCTGTCTGTCTGTATGTCTAGATGGTTAAATATCATCGTAGATTTATATTGCTTTTCATATTATATCATTCTCTCATTTTATTCCTTCACCTCCCACTTCTCCATTTCCTCTCTCCTTTTCCTCTGCCAGCACTGGACTCCATCACCACCCTCCTTTAAAGCACTTGGCTGAGGAACACAAGCGCTCCCCCATCCTAGTCCTCGCTCAGGGGATCGCCGCTCCCCCACCAACCATTGCGTGCCTCAGCCCCCCACTGTGCCCACCCTCGTTTGTCTTGAGGAAAAAAGATACATTAGAGTCTGAAAGGTACATAAAGACCGTCTAGGAACACTTAGAATTTGACTGAGTTGATGGATGTACTGTACGTCTCTCCGCTTTACCCTCTCTATGACTACTTCCATAACTGTTGTGCCAGACGCTGTTTCCTCCTAATTGAACTGTTGTTGCCATTATTTACTTAACCATGCTAACCTTGACCCACCGAGACAGGGTAAGCCTCGGCCACACGTTGCTACATCTGAGGTTCATGAAGTTTACATATGTTCTGCCTTCCATTACATTTTAAAGAATCAGTGAGAGGCGCTTTACTTTTTTTTCCTGACATGTAACGAAACAACAACTTTATATTTTGTTTATGGTTTTACTTTACTTATTCATCATTCATTTATTTACTTTTGGATCACTTTTCTTTTTTTGTCGTTACTTGGAACTTAAATTTTGATTTCTCCCGCCTGACACCCGCCCATACAACTGATACACTACCTGGAACACCTTATAAATGGACCTAAGAATCAGACATTCATGATACCACACAACCAAACCAACACACACACACACACACACACACACACACACACACACACACACACACACACACACACACACACACACACACACACACACACACACACACACACACACACACACACACACACACACATACACACGCACACACAGACAAACCAACATCATCAACCAGTACAAACTAACATGGTCTCCCCTAAACCCTCCTCAAACACACACATCAAAGCCTCCATTAACCACGCAAACCTACACAACACTTTTACGAGCACCAGTTCCACGCGCAGTTTCCCACGCCAGGCACTACGCATTGGTCCCCCGTGGCACCTCAAATTAATGGCGGGAATGTAATTAGAAACTCGTGTCACTTGAGAGGTTTACGGCTCTGCTGGGTGGCGTTGGATGGCGCTACACGTGTCCACCTCGACCATGTGTAGAACAAGGCTCGTGTTCCTCCCTAATGGGTAGACCTACAACACGATCAGGAGGAGGAGGAGGAGGAGGTGGTATGACAATAAGTAAAATCAAGAATAAAATGATGAAGATAGAAGTGTATTTGTTATAAGTGGAAGTGATTAGTTTCAAAAAAACATTGAGAGAAAATATATAGAGTGAGGATTGAAAAGGAATAGAATGCAATACAACGCGAGAGAAAGGAATGGTATGGTATGGTATGGTATGATAGAGCCACATGTAGGCTTGTCTTCACTCTAACTGATGTAACTTAATACTGCTGCTAGTGTTTCTCCGTATGTCTGCCTGTCTGTGTTTCTCTCTGTAGCTGTTTATCTTCGTTTGTATGTCTCTATATTTAGATTTTCTTTAGTTTCTTCTACCCTTTACTATCCCTTCACACATGTAGTTACAGTTCATGAAGTCACACATCTGTATTTTCTCCAACGATTGAATATATTTCTTCCCCAGTGGAGGCAGCTGCACACTGTCACCACTTGCTAGACCAATTCGCCTTTCTATTCCACCTGCCACACAGACGTATACCTTCCCTCCACACCTCTGCCAATACCAATTACCAGCACCTCTAGCCTCCCTGTAACGCCATTGGGCCAAACTAGATAGAAGTGATGAGGTGCTGTCTAGCCTGGGATGATGCTGACCTCAGACCTCCTTGGATTTAACAGAAGATCCAATAATTATGATTTCACTAAATTTACTGCCATCTAAACTATCTTAATTCGTGTAGCTCATTATGTGAGAGAGAGAGAAAATACGTAGTTCTTCGTATATCTTTAACTTTAAGTAGCACCTGCGTTGAACAGGTGTGTTGGGCCACTCAAGTAAATTTTCTCACACCTGCACCTTTAGAAGACACACCTGTTGCCCGCCCACCCACTCCTCACCTCACTTCAGCGTGCTAACTCCTACCTAAACTCCCTCCTAGTTCTCTTCCTTCATCCTCATCGTTGTCCTCATCCCTCTCCTCCTCCTCTTCCTTCCTCCAATTAAATTTTCTCTCCTTTCAATTATAACTCTTAACTTTATCTCACTCACTCTCTCCTGCAACTGAACATCACCTCCTCCCTCCTCCCACACACTCTTCCTCCTCCTCCTCCTCCTCCTACTCCTTCTCCTCTTTCATCCCTACCATTCCTCTTCATTCTTTACACTCATTCACTTGTTCTCCTCCTTCCTCTTCTTTCCTGTCTTTCACACTCCTCCAAGATCACTTAGGTTAACTCTTCTTCTTTTTCCTCCTCGTCGTCTTCCTCCTCCTCCCTTATTTTTCAACATGTCCATCCCATAATCTATGCATCCTTTCTCCCTCCGTTCCTCTTTTCTTCCTTTACCCTTCCCTATCCATTGTTTTTCTTTTATATTTCTACACTACAGATCAACCCCAGCTGCCCCTCACTCCTCCCCTCCGCCCACACACACTCTGAGAGAGAGAGAGAGAAAGTGAGAGAAAGAGAGAAAAAAAGTGAGTGATAAATACATAATAGTTAGCAAAATCTTATCAGCGAAACAAGGGCGTGGAAAAAATACATGAATCATAAGAAATAATTTGGTGCTGCTTTGGCTTGTTATCTACAAGGTGTAAATTTAGGGTAGGTCATCTCTATGTATTTCTGTCATATGAGACCATCATCAGCCAGTTACGTTAAATAATGGTTATTTCATTAATGTAACTAGGCAAGGAAGGGTGAAATACAGTTTGATATTATAGTAATCAGAAAAATAAGGCCAGATTCATGTTCAGCATGACCGAAAACCTCATTGTACCAATTTTCATGAGATTCGGAGATGTGGAAATTTGCATGAAATTTCGTAGGGTACACCCCTTAGAATTTTTTAGATAAATCACATATTTTGAAATAACTCGAAATATATGGGGTTTAGGTAAAAATCACTCATATTATAAAAGATAGAGCAGAAGATGTTCGTTCAATTGAGCTATAATGACATTGAATTGAAATGTAATTATAGATGTAGGAGTGAAATGTATTATGCATTAATTTTTTTCATAAAATTCTATTTTTCTTCATAGATATTTGAGTTATTGGAAAGACGATGACTACGTGGGATATACATTATCAAACTCCATAACTTTACTTCTATACAATTTTCCTGTAGGATTAATATTTACGTAATAAAATAGGAAAATCTTTTTCGAGCTCAATTCTGGTGGAATTTTCGGGCCACAAAATGGAAAATCCAAATGTTATGGAAATGACAAAACTAATTCCAGATTCATGATCAGTATGCCCGAGAACCCCTTGGTACCAATTTTTATGAGTTGTGTTGTTTATTTAAGAAGAAAAAATGCTGCATATTAGTTGCAAGAAGAGGAGGAAGAGGAAGAGGAAATGTAAGAGAATGAGAAGAGATAAGAGAGGAAATGGAAAATAAGAGGAGGAAAATGATAGAGAACAAATAAAAGACAATGGAGAAAGGACAGAAGTGTGGGAAGGAGGCGGGACAACAGAAGGAAAATAATGAGATTACCTGAAAAAAGTGGTTGGACGAGGAATAATAATGCGAAAGATAGAGAAAGAAGAAACTGTATCCTCTTATTCTTTTTTTTTTTTCTCCTCTCTCTCTCTCTCTCTCTCTCTCTCTCTCTCTCTCTCTCTCTCTCTCTCTCTCTCTCTCTCTCTCTCTCTCTCTTCCCTCTCTCTCTCGTTATAGAATAGAGAGGAAACAGTCCAGTGGGAAGGAAAATTAATCTTTTCCTTGTGACATTTGCATTAATTTTGTTTTCTTTGTGTTTATAACTTTATCAATTATCATTATCATTATTATTATTATTATTATTATTATTATTATTATTATTATTATTATTATTATTATTATTATCATTATCATTATTACTATTATTCCTCTTCCTTCTTCTAACTTCTTCCTTCCTTCCTTCCTAAGATACAGTTACCCTCTACTCCCTTCCACTCCTTGACCCTGAAGGAGTAGGAGTAGGAGTAGGAAAAGGAGAAAGTTACTTCAGTTCTCCAAGTGAAGACAACCAACGTAGCGACAGTGAGGGGAAAAAGGGAGGGGAAGAGGGGAAGAGGGGAAGAGAGAGAAAAATGTGTAGAGGTAAAGGAAGGATGGATTACTCTGGTTTTATTCCCCTTTTTTAGCCTTTATTCTTTCCTCTATTTTTTTCCACTCCTTACTTCTTCCTCTCTCCCTCTCAGTCCTTCCTTCCTCTTCTTCCTTCCCTCCCTTCTCCCCTCTAGTCGTTCTGCGTCAGGTTTATATTATTACTGACATCCATATAATTAGAGAGAATGAGGCAATAAACTCTCTCTCTCTCTCTCTCTTTCTCTCTCTCTCTCTCTCTCTCTCTCTCTCTCTCTCTCTCTCTCTCTCTCTCTCTCTCTCTCTCTCTCTCTCTCTCTCTCTCTCTCTCTCTCTCTCTTTCTCTTACTTAAACGTACACTTTCTTCATCCTCTTTCTTTCTCTTTAATCGTCTCTCTCCCCTCTCCCGGTTTCATTCCAACTGCAGTCGTCCTTTTCCTCTTTTTATATACTTTTATATTCTCTCTCTCTCTCTCTCTCTCTCTCTCTCTCTCTTTCTCTCTCTCTCTTTCTCTCTTTCTTCTTAATCACATTTTTCTCTTAATTTTATGTTCCATTTTCCTTAATTTTCTTCTTGGTTCTTTTACCACGAGAAGATTGAGAGAGGGAGAAAGAGGGAGGAGGAGGAGGGAAATAGAAAGAGAAAGAGAAAGAGAGAGAGAAAAAACCAGACACAGACAGACAGACAGATAGACAGACAAACAGTCACACATAGACAAGACAAACAGAGATAGAGACAAAGATACACACATAACACAACTAGACAGAAAATAGACAGACAAACAAACAAACAAACAAACAAGAGTGACACATAAAAATAATTAAACCACCAAATGTATATATATATATATAAAAAATTAAATAAACCAGAAAAAAAAAATAGTCAAAATAAACTCAAACTCAGAAAATGTTCACCGCCACTTTCTTTCCATATTTTTTTTCTGATGGGGAAGAAAATCAAGCACTTCGTATTCCTTCCTCCCTTCCTTCTTCTTTCCCCGGGGAGGAGTTAGAGAGGGAAAAATGGTATGAGGGGAAGAGGGAAAGGGAATCAGGCGGCTGGAAATGTTGAGGAAGGAACGAAGGATGGAAGGATGGAAGGATGGAAGGAAGGAAGGGAGGGAGGCAAAAAGCGGAACTGCACTCAAAAGACAACCAAGAGTGGAGAGAAAATGGATGATATATGAGAGGAAAGCGAAGAAAAATGAGACCAACGGGGAAAATGAAGGTGAGAAAGAGGAGAAGGAAGAGGAAGAGGAGGAGGAGGGGGAGGAGGAAGAAGAGGAGGAGGAGGAGGAGGGAGGAATTCCAATATTTCGAAAAAGCATAAGGACAAATACATTATCATCCCACAATACCATATCATAATAATATTGATGATAATAATAATAACAATAATGGTAATATATATGCAGGTGCAGGTGTGTCGAGGCTCCAGAACAAGACAGGTGTGGGAAGCGGATGGAGAACACAAGCCTATTACACCTGTGAGCCAATCAGGTAATGGAAGCAGAGCAGGAAGAAGAAGAGGAGGAGGAGGAGGAGAAGGAGGAGGAGGAGGTAAAAGTAAGAAGAAAAGAAGGGGAAAAAAAGATAAAAGAAACAGAGAAGAAATAGAAGAAAAAATAGAGGAAAAAGAAAGAGGAAAAATAGAGAGGAGATGGATGAGGTGCAAGAGGAGGAGGGATGAATTATTTATATTTTCATTCACCCAAGTCATCTTTTCATTTTTCTATCTCCTTTTATGTTATTTTTTTTGATTGCATTATTGTTTCATTTCCCTTCTGTTGCATGCTTCCTTTCTTAGAATTAGGAACGACAAGGCATGACAAGGCAGGTAGGATAGTTCGAACACCTTAGGAGAGAGACTGAAATGGTTTGTGTATATGTAGAGGAGGGATGCAGGCTATGTCGGGAGAAGGATGTTGAGGATCGAGTCGTCAGGGAGGAGAAGAAGGGAAGGATGCAGGAAGAGAGGATATGCAGGTAGTTGGTGTGACAGATGATGATGCAGAGGACAGCGTGATATGAAGATGAGTGATTCGCTGCCTGTGGCCATACCTAACGAAAATAACTGAAAATAAATGAGGTAATTATTCTCTCTCACTTGCATGTTAATTAATGATACGTTATCTCATCCCTGCACATTTGTATTATCACTAATAATTAATGGATCACCTGCATGTGACTCAGCCTCGATACAATCCCTTATTATGTTAGCTGGTGTCGACCTCCTACATTTAACCTGACTGTGTTTTCTTAGAGGGGGGGGTTGATTTTTTGCCGCCTTACTCCCGAGATCACGTATACTGTCTATCCAATCTAAGGCCAGAACAAAAAAATCTTACAAGAAACTCAATTGTATACTTACGTTTCCTTACTCCATAGCTGTTTTTTTTTTCTCTCTCTCTCTCTCTCTCTCTCTCTCTCTCTCTCTCTCTCTCTCTCTCTCTCTCTCTCTCTCTCTCTCTCTCTCTCTCTCTCTCTCTCTCTCTCTCTCTCTCTCTCTCTCAGGTGTTCGCCAGGTGTGACAGGAGGAAATTAATCATAGATTTGAGGGAATACATGAAAGGAGAGAGAGAGAGAGAGAGAGAGAGAGAGAGAGAGAGAGAGAGAGAGAGAGAGAGAGAGAGAGAGAGAGAGAGAGAGAGAGAGAGAGAGAGAGAGAGAGAGAGAAGAGAGAGAGAGAGAGAGAGAGAAAAGTGTGTGTGTGAGTGAGAATGACAGTAAGCTGATTTTCGCGAACATATAATAGATTCAATATTTCACTTTCACAATATTTCAATAAGGATCATCACCACCACCACCACCACCACCACCACCACCACCACCACCACCACCACCACCACCACCACGATCCTGCAACTCTTTCCTATTTGTCTTTCGTCGTACTTACTGCATAATTTCTTCTTCTTCCTCCTCCTAATGTTTCTCTTCCTGCTCCTCCTCATTCGTCATTTCTTCTTCCTCTCCTCCTCCTCCTCCTCCTCCTCTTCTTCCTCCTCTTCTTCTCCTCCTCCTCCTCTTCTCCTCCTCCTCCTCTTCCTCCTCCTCCTCCTCCTTCTCGTATTCTCTCAGCTGACCATTAATTTCCTGTCTTATCAACGCTTCCTTTGTTTTCCTATTTTCTTCTTCATCATTCGTTGCTTGTTCTTATCTCTCTTATCTTATCTTTGCCTTGTCGCTATTTCTCTTCCTCAAAATCTCTTCCTCATCAGCAAGATAATGTAAGATGATGAAGACGTGATTTGCAGCAAGATAGAATGATAATGAAGTGATGTAATACCGTATTATTATATTGTTGAATGATGATATAATGATGTATGATTCGAGGATAGTGATGATGGTATGTATATGTGATGATGATGATGATGATGATGATGTGTGTGTGCTAGTGATGAGTTAGTTGATTGAGGAGGAAGTAATGACAAAACACAGTAACATTTTTAAACGTAATGTTGAAGAATGTGACGGACTGACTGATTGTTAATTGGCTAATGACCTGATCGTCACAAGTGCATTACTATTTTTTTTGTTTAATGATCTACCTTTTTTTTCCATTTTAATGATGCAATTTTTTCCCCCGTTTAGTTAATGTGACGTGAATAGCATTAATTTATGAGGTCATTGCATAATTATGTGAATACAGTTACATGTCAGATAATATAAACTCGTTTTTTACAGAGAAATATAATTCATATTTTTAAATACCAACTAGCCATACAATAATTAACAAAAAAAAATGTGAAATAGAAGTATTCTATAATTATTTCATGAGTTGAAGTTGTAAAGGCAATATATACAAAAAATCATTAATTAGCAATACATATGGTGATTGGGGTCAGGCCGAGGAACTCCCACCCAAAGCAATAATTTCATTACTACAAAAACACTTTGACAAACTAATACAGGAAAGGTCAACACACCCCACAGCCAGGCAGAAACACACCTCACCTCACCTCACCTCACCTCACCTCATCTCACATCACTCTGACACAAGTAATGCATGATCCACCAATACAACACGCCAGCATAACATTACCAGCAGCAACACAAGCAGAAAGCCTCTACTAGATGCATTACTGAACTATTTCTCTTTACGTGCACGGAAAAGCTTATTAGAGAAGAAACTCTGAGAATGTGTCGCCGGCAGCACTCCTGGAACGGGAGGGAGTGGCGCCAGGCGATGAGACGTGGGAGGAGGAAAAGAAGAAGCTGCATTGAGGGATAGGAAGAGGAGGAGGAGGAGGGGTTATAGAATGAAGAAAGGAAATGACTGGAGGAGGAAGTTCGCAAGAGAAGGTGAAGAGGAAGAGAAGACAAAGAGTGGCAAAGAGGGATCCATTCTCCTTTACCAACCCTCTGTTCCCTTGTCCTTCGCACTTCCTCCTCTTTTCGCTTTTCTACCTATGAATTAAAGGAGAAGGAAGGAGACAAGTGCAGAAAGGAAGGGTTGGAATGTGAGAGAGTATATTGAGAGAGGTCAGAAGGTACATTTTCAAATTTGAGAGAGAAAGAAAAATGTATTGTGACCGTATTTTTACTCATCATCATGTTTCATACACTTGCTTTACGTACAAGATATAATTATACAAAGAATGGCTTCCTTTAATTAACATACTAAGAAAACTTAATGTACGTCATAAGGCTTCCAATTTCTTTTCATCGTAAGAAACATCTAATCTAACCACAATAATAGTAATATGTTAGATAAATTAGTGATATCTTTTTTGTATAGTGAGAAGCAGATGAGATGTTTGAATGGAACGCGTGACCCCGCAGACTGGTGCTCCGTCTTTGAGATGTTAATTATATCATATGAATTCCTAGAAGATCCTCTGAATAAGGGAAATGTATAGGATCTTCTTCAGGTCGTCTGTATTCACGTGAAAAATCAACTTCTGGCTGGGTTTTTTTTTTCTATACTGGCTTTGTTGATAAGACTGTTTTCCAT
The DNA here is from genome assembly GCA_036785275.1 of Cancer borealis. Classification (NCBI taxonomy): domain Eukaryota; kingdom Metazoa; phylum Arthropoda; class Malacostraca; order Decapoda; family Cancridae; genus Cancer; species Cancer borealis. Next base: position 15,477 of record JAXIVD010005748.1, read on the forward strand.
TTATTTTAATGCTGTATGTTATTTGTTTTTTCCATCATAATTACAAAATACTTTTAAAACACTACTGTACGTCTTAGTAAGAATAAATAATTTGATTTTATTTATTTTCAATGTAATCTTGCACGCCACCACAAACAATTCTTGTTCCTTTCTTCCTTCCCTCCCTCCCTTTCGCCCTCTACTCCTCCTCCTCCTCCTCCTCCTCCTCGTCCTCGTCCTCGTCCTCGTCCTCGTCCTCCTCCTCCTCCTCCTCCTCCTCCTCCTCCTCCTCCTCCTTCAACAGCCACCAGGGAAACACTCATCAAAGCGTCAACATAAATCATTTGCAGGAGCCAAAATGTAAATAAATCCTCTCTCTCTTTCTGTGTGTGTGTGTGTGTGTGTGTGTGTGTGTGTGTGTGTGTGTGTGTGTGTGTGTGTGTGTGTGTGTGTGTGTGTGTGTGTGTGTGTGTGTGTGTGTGTGTGTGTGTGTGTGTGTGTGTGTGTGTGTGTGTGTGTGTGTGTGTGTGTGTGTGTGTGTGTGTGTGTGTGTGTGTGTGTGTGTTGTGTGTGTGTGTGTGTGTGTGTGTGCGTGTATACAAACACTTAGTGTCTTAATACAGTTTAGTCTTCAATGTCACTTACATGTGATTTATATTCATAACATGAAAGTCCTTCTTGAGTGAGTGACATACTATTCAAGAACGTTAAAGGGACATGCACACCACACATAAAGCTGCAGAAAACATCAACAACTCACGTGTTCCTAGACTCGTCCCGTCCCGCCTCTCCTCCTGCAAGAAAACATAGACAAAAATTAACAATTGATTTCCATTCATACATTTCAGCGGCCAGTCGCTTCCCTTTGCTTTGCCCATAACCTGAGCCACATTCATAGCCTCAGACCCAACACTCCCGCACCACACACTCCTCTCAGTCATCCTGCCTTCACATCTCACCCGCACCGCCATCTGCTGCAACAATGAACATCTTCTGTATGAAAAGACCACCGCAACGATAACAAATCAACGCCACGATCTCCAAGGCCACGAGACAACCCTCCAGCTCCTCACGTAAGCTGCTCACATGAAACACAACCGTCTCGCCCTTCACCCAAATCCACTTCCCTTTAGTTCTTACCACCTGCTGCTGCCTGCATGGCTCTCCTTAATCCCACTGATGAGCGCCTTTGACCCTCCTTTAACCACACACACACACAGAAGGAGATGTGAAGATGGGTGAGATCAAACCTACTTCCTCAACTCTCTGGGCCTCAGCCTCCTCAACCTTCCGTACCAAAGGCGAAGAGGTGAGTTTACTTAAGGCTGTCTAATCAAACAGACAGCAACACCAACTCAAGTCATGACTGATGAGATGGTGATATGCACAAGTCAGCCACATACACCTCTCCTGGTTTGGTATGATTATTCCTAGATTTGCAAGACGACCAGTCATTTGGATGTATTGAAATGGAGGTTTTCTATTTTTCTTGTACCAAAATACCTTATTCAGTGACGTGAGATACTCCTCTTCTCACCACTAAACACGATGCTAATTACCAGCCTCTTCACTCACCCTCACGTCTCACGCCCTGCAGACCTCCTTGCTGGCTCCACACGTCCCTTTGATCCAGAGAAGAGGAAGCTGGAGTCTCATAGATAGAAGGGTATCTGTTCCCTCTCTCTCCCTCCTACCATTCAGTCATCTTGTCAACGGAAAAGCAGGACTAATCATCGCCAAAACAGGAAAGTGTTTGATGCTTCGGATTCTACGTCTGCTTCCCTTTAATGAGGTCACGCACGGAACACAGGTTTTGTTTCTTACGCCTTGAGGTCCTTCGGCGGCAAAGCAATTAACCTGAACACCAGCCCGTCTTACACCTGCTGCTCATCTTATTAGTTTAGTGGTAAAGCCTTGGCTCTGTTGGGTCAGGTAGATAATTACACGTAGAGCAAAGAAAGTTTTTTTATATTGTTGTAGTTAATATTATTATTATTATTATTATTATTATTATTATTATTATTATTATTATTATTATTATTATT
>JAXIVD010005748.1:20000-22500 GCA_036785275.1 Cancer borealis
CGTTGTACCAAAGTCTGCTCCAAAAATGGGAACGCAAATAGAGTCTCCAATCGAATCGTGTCTCTCATCTCATGCATGGCTTCCACCTGTCTCGCATACCGGTGGATGATGCTTCGTTACCTCGGAAAATTACCTCAAGGCGACAGTTCTAGGAGCGAAGAAAGATTTAGAAAGGAAGGCTCCTCACTCTGTCTTTCTGTGTCTATTTCTTTCTGTGTGTGTCTGTTTATCCATTTGCCCTTTTTTGTGTGTCTGCCAGTTTGATTCTGTTTCTTATTCTGTATGATGGTGTTAGTATGTCTGTCTGTCTGTCTGTCTGTCTGTCTGTCTGTCTGTATGTCTGTCTCTCTTCTTAATTTTCTCTAGAGTTGTACTAGCAGTGCTGTTCATGGCATCGACACAGTGGATGCACACGGGCTATGTCATTGTTCTTGTACGCATTGTTGCACTGCCAATATCTTCCCACAACTCATGGCAGTAGGCGATACTGACCCAAAGTGACATGTTTCACCCCTGTACATCCCCATATAAATAGAATGCCATGGTTCGTGTCCCATAAAATTCCTCTCTGTGGCTATTGGGTGTACAGGGCTGAAACCCAGCAAATAGGACCTCTGACACACACACACACACACACACACACACACACACACACACACACACACACACACACACACACACACACACACACACACACACACACACACTCACACACACACACACACACACAATTCAATGTAATTCCTAGGAGTCGCACATCAACCCACACATGTGAAGGCCTTCCTAGCCCCGAGCTCACAGCCAGCCAGCAATCAACACCGGACGTCCTACGCTAGAAGGTACGTGTCGAGGGAAACACTCGCCTAGCTGCTGGTTCTTGGCTTCATGTTTCAGTCCTGTACATTCAATACACACAGGGATTTGCCACGGGGAACAGCTTGGTTCTGACTGCCTCTGTCATCTGGTCTGAAAACTCTGGCAAAATACAAAAATTTCTCCTTGTATGTCCATTGATCAGCCCAGCTTTAGGGTACAAATACACACTGTTTTATGTAAGTCTATACTCCCTTTTGTTCTTGTTATGTGTCATATATATATTTAGGGGAGTTATTCAGCAACTTTTGTTATCATCCTTAATCTTACGTAGTCATGCATTTCATCTTCACTTCTCTTTTATATTCTGTCCATTTTTTCTTTATTATTTTCAATTCGTTCTTCGTGTCTCACCACACACTTCTCCTCCACTTCAATTTTTCACTCGCATTCTTCATAATATTGCATTTCATCTCTTGTCAACCTCCTCCTCCTCCTCCTCCTCCTCCTCCTCCTCCTCCTCCTCCTCCTCCCATTCTGCATCATTCTGTATTCCATAACCCTTAACCATCCCACGTTGGATTAAAAATTGCGTCACTGCAATTACCAAGACAATTTACACACTCAACAAATATCTTTCAACGTTATGTTCTTCTCACTTCATCTTCTATTTTATATATTTGAAAGACACCATTTAAAGTGGAGAGTGAAAAGAAGAAGAAGAAGAAGAACAAAGAAAGATGAATATAAGAAGACAAAGAAGCAAAAAAATAATAACAACAACAACAACAACAACAATAACATCAGCAACTACAACAACACAGAACACAAAGTCGAGGACGAAGCAGAAGAAGTAAAAGAAAAAAAAAAAAGAGAAGTCAACAATGCAAAAAAAATAAAGAGAGAACCAGGAGGAATATGAAGAGAGGAAGGAATAAGAGAAGAAAAAGGAAGAAGGAACTACGAGGCCAAAAAGAAAAATAACGAGGACGTGTAAAACCCCCCAAAAAAAAACAAAATCGCATCTCAATATCCACTTCAAAGTCCACAAACCAATCATAAATTTCCTATAAATATAAACCATCACGCCTCATCGATCTACCTTCTCCATTGCACAAAAAAATAAATAAAAAAAGTGACGTTTGACTCCACTCACAAGCTTAACCATCCTTGTCACACCACCAACGTCTCCATCTTCTTATACCTTACAGTGTTTAAAGGTGAAGATATGTATCGCCTTACACACCTAATTCAGAGATAGACAAACAAATAGAGATTGAAGGGGAAGGATTGCTGTTCCGTAAATAAGGTAACAGGTAATACCCATAAAAATCTACCATTTCTCAACCCTTTCATCGCTCCACCTTCCCCTTACTCCCCCATTCCAATCCTTTTGCCGTCATAAAATGCTATCTATCAACCTACCAACCTCCCTTGTGCCTCCCGCCTCAGTCCTGCTAACGAAAATATATTCATGAAAATTTACCTCTGAATGATGAAAAATAGAAGGCGTCGTTTTTGGCCTTCAAGAACCTGTTAGTCGTTCACTTGACGCAAAAAAAAAAAAAAAAGGATGAGAATGAGGAGGAAGAGGAGCACGAAGAAGATGAGGAGTAGGAGTAGAAGGAGGAGGAGGAGGAGGAGGAGAAGAAAAGAAGTGAGAGAAAAAGTGAAGGAAGGAAACGAA